>DWLI01002843.1:0-12578 GCA_018249915.1 Cecropterus dorantes dorantes
GTGTTTGTGTATTCTCCTTTGTGTGTCCATAGCACTCACGACACAGGAGAAGATCCTAGTGCGGTTATGAGTGTAGGAAGCGTGTGTATTTATCTGTTAATGCATTTAATAATAATAATAATAAAGAATTAAAGAAAGTTGTATTTATTTGATACTTAAGACTGAAGATTACCAATTTTGTTACACTGTTTATGTAACTTTCTGTTCTAGTATATTGTCCGCTTCCGTTTGAAATTTTATGTTTAGATTTCATTTGACTTTACAATTAATAATAATATTCAATAAGATAACTTTATTTGTTCCGATAATTTATTATGTTCATCGTCGTTATCTTATGTATTTTTATTTTAAAGCAGTAATGATGATTTTAACTACACCGAACTCATCTACCTTGTACCGATACGTCATTAAAAATAATTCGGTATTTATTTTTAAGTAATTTATACACATTCTCCATTCTCATTTAACTTCCAACATTACAACATTCTGTCTGATTTTACCATTGCCATTTGGTCTATTTAGAATGCTAACAGAATTTAAAATCAGATTCTATTTCATTGGGTACTGGCGCTACGCCAGCTAGTCCGGTGGCTGTCCGGTCAACCCGGTCCGGCTTCGGAACATAGGTACTGATTAGTTTTTTGTACCGCACTTTGAAGGACTTTTCACACAAATCTTACCAACATTTTCAACCATCACCAATTTACTCACTCTCAGTATAATTAAAATATAAACAAAACATAGCCTGAAATAACACTGAAATTTATATTACGATTTGTTTTGCTCGTTTGCATTTTAGGTAGTACCTAAATCTCTTACGCATAGTAATCGCTGTCTACTTTAAGACACGCTACTGTTAATCGAGTTTAGGTTGTCACCGGGTAAACTTAGAATGTGAAAAGGATTTCTAAATCAGATTCCATTTCATGGGCCCTGGCACCACGCCAGCCGCCCGTTCAGTAGCTGTCCGGCTGAATCGGACTGCATTGAAGCGAACTTGATTGGTTTCTCGCGTCATTCCGACCGCATTTGGATTGACTCGATAGTTACGCTGTTACGTACTGAGGATTATAAAAGAAAATGTTTAAACATGCTCATTATTCAGTATAATCAGATTGATTTACTGATTGCGTTGCATTTGCACGTTTGACTTGTCACTTAACACGTGGCTTTAACATGGGCGCATGTAAGTGAGGAGCTCGGGGGTTCAAATTACCCTTTAGTATAGGTGAGAAACGAAAAATTCTACAAACAGGTGGTTTTTTATTTTTTGATTTTTTTTTTTTGTAACAAGTAGATTCTATTATGGGTGACTACGAACTTAAGCTGAAAAAAAGCTCGCTCGCTTTTTTCCGTCTAACTCCGCTGTTAGACTTACTCTTGTAAATCTATAGCTACATACATGGACTTCAGTATGGTTCACTTATCTTAAAAGTTATGCTTTAAATACATCACAGATTGTTATTATACAATTCTATTTCGTTTACACTGGCACTATTCTAAATATCCACGCGGTGTCCTGTGCAAGTGGACCGCTTTAAAACACACTTGATTGGTTTGTCGCAAATATCCGAACTGAGTTTGATTGACATAACTTACTCTATATTATAGAGTTTATAGTGATGCGATGTGTCTAGCCAGATAAACTGTAAGACATGTCTTACAGTTTATCTGGCTATCACATGACTGACTCTTACGACTAGTCAGATTTTACTACTTAACCATCGTAAAACTTAGTCAAGCTTTGGGATAATTTGGCATTAGAGCACAATGACTTACAAACTTAATGCCGACTATTCTTAACGTTTTCATTCAAATACCTTTATTTGTGGTTAAATTATTGCAGTGATCACCTCTTACAGTGACAACATGAATTAATTATTCCTGTAAGACGTTACATAGGCTTGTGTATTTACGAGTGGTTTAACAGTAGTAACAAAATTTTGATTAGACTCATAGACTTGATATGAAAGTGGAATAACATAAACTAACATTAGAGTCGAAGTTTCGTATTAACAAGAAAACATAAATGTATGTTGTATAAATCCTGATGTAACTTGCAATGAGAAGACATATAGAAGTTTCTGTCGACCCCGTTACAATCTGCTTTAAGCAATCTTTACAGCCATTTGTAATACCTGATCTTGCTTTATATTTCATCTTTTATCTTATCATTTATTTTATAGCTTTTGCTTAACATGTGCAATGCTATAATTTCACGAATGCTTTTCAGATGCCTTCATACATTTTGACAATGCACTTTGATGGCGTTTTGCACGTTGCTATCACCGCAATAAAATTTACAAGAACACGCGAGTGGACTGAACGTGTAAAACTTTCTTTTTTGTCTATTTGAAGTAGCAAACGAGCATGCAGTCCTCCTGATGGTAAGTGGCTACTGCCGCCCATGCACATAAGTAAGCAACTTCAAAAATAATACGGGCACTATTTGAAATCGATCACAGATGCGTTTCTACTCCTGAGGACTAAGATGGACGTCTCATATATAAGTGAGTCAAGAACCACACCCTTCAACCGCAACGCAAGAACTGTTTCACACCAGAAATAAGTGTGGCGGTGGTACCCACGGTCGAACTGGTACTACCACGTAGCAAACTTATAGAAAGTTCAATTGTTTTATAGTTATCGTCTGTCCTGGCACGTTTACATTACGTTTTACTAAAATGTATTCCTGTTTCCCTTACGTCTTAAGAACACTATAATTCTTGCCTTCACTTTCTTGGGAACAACATGTCTTGGCGGCTTTATCTAATCAGACCCGAGTGGGAGGAATACAGATTCGTACTAACTTCGTTCCATCAATATGTGGTATTAAATCACACCTGAGAAATTGTTCTTGTCTGCTAAAATTTGCTCTGACTTAGAACCTTCTTGCTTTGATATAAGGGTTACTTAGATTCTCTTTGATTCTTATTTTTTATTCTGAACCTTATTTCCATGGGATAAGGGATTGTAAAGGTTTTTATCTAGACTCCACTTAGTGATTTCCCTCGAGTGGTATATAGGTGGAAGTCGGTCGCATCCAATTTTTATCATCTGCTTATGTTTCAAGCTTTTTGTTGAATTACGGATTAAATTATGTAATAGTGATGATGCCTTCTTGATATACACTAGAACGATAATATTATATTATTCTCCTTTCGTCTTGTGATTAGTTTGTGTGTGGGTGTCAATGACGGAATTAAAATATTTGCTGATAACCTTTCTCAATGTTTTAAATTTTCATTGTCGACTGTCAGTACATACTAGATCTTTAAAACGGCTGAACTAATTTTAATGAAACTTATAAAAAAATTTAAAGAACTAAACATAACTTAATAATGAAATAACAACCATTTTTTTTTCAATTATTTTTCTTTTTAAGTTCTATAACATGGAAAGTTGTATAAGTATTTAAAAACGATAAATAAACCAAAAAAAGCGAAAAAAGATGAAAATAAAGGATGAAAAACAAAATTTAAAATTCAAAAGGATCCGACCCATAACATTCATTTATAGTTGAAATTAAACATTCATTAAAACTATCCCTAGAATAGGTATTAGTGCAGTGTATTCTAATGGGCTTAATTACATCGGACAAAGTTAAATTTAACCTAAGGTTCATGTATATAACGTTCTGTATTTAATTGAAAATGCTGAATGCGATAAAATGAAAAATTCACCTTTGTTTTTTGTCACTGTCACAAACATCTATAAATCACGCTTTCAAAAAACACGCTTTCTACACTCATAGCCCTGCACTAGAATTTTCTCCTGTGTCGCGGATGGCATGGACACACAAAGACGAATAAAAAAACACCCAGACCCGGAACAGATATTTAAATTCATCATTCAGATGTCTGTCGGGCCGGGAATCGAGCCCAGAACCCACTACGCGTTAAACCGGTATGGTGACCGCTCCGCCACGCGGGTCATCAAATCTATAAGCTACATTAAGAACAGTGGCAAGAAGTATCCATTATATATTATATCATTCATATCATCATCCATCAGATATCAAGATGGGGAACAGTTATCTCCATCACACACATTGGTGACCACGACTCGGCTCATAAACCAGCAATATTTTAACAGTCCTAAGAGTCCTGGGTCTGTTTGACAAGATTCTTTCCTTTACTTTAAAGTTTATAATTTTAATATCACTCTGTGTTACATTATTTGTAGCAAGAAATAAAAATAGGAGACGGCAACAACGTTGTCGCCTTAAAATAAACAATGGGACTTACGGAGCAAGCTGTAACAAAAACAGATTTTGCATATTTTCCCTCCATGAGGGTGTTTTTATTTTCGCAACAAATGAAAACCACGACACTGTGCCAAGGAGGGCCGAGTGATATGCAAATGTTCTTCAGTTGAAATTTTGTCTAAATCTGACGAAATTTGCATACCTACGCAAGTCTAAAAACAGTGTGTTTTGCTCGACTTGTCCTATTTTTCCTTTACTGTTGGCCAATTCAATCTTAAAAATAAAATATTATATTATTTTTACCCGATTGCGTTAGAAGGTATGTTTTTCAGCGTATGGATGTATGTACATTTCTTGTACATATACTGCTTGACGGATTCTAACTTTTGACATATCAATTAAATCGTTTCAAATTGCAAAGTGACATAGGCTGTAAAAAAAATTAAAAACGCACCTTGGAATACGGAAAAAAGGCCCAGCTGCTCACCTGGGTGGTGCCCGATAAGGCTACACGCTCAGAGAAATATGGTTGCGTTCCTTTGGAGATCCCAGAGTCCTCTTCGTAACGTCGAAGACGGCCACTGGGAGGATTTTAGTGCAGTAAAAATCCTACGAAACCCTTACGTCGCTCCCCCAGCGTCAGGTAACTTTCAAAAGAACAAAAAATAAAAAAGGTCTAGAAAAAACAAAGCGTTATTATTATTCATATTTTTTTAAAGTTTAGGTATTGCATCGTTTTTCCTTCAAAACGGGTTCACATTTTATTTGATCTGCTTGACACGTTCGATAGCGGTTGTTACAATCCAAGGATCCTTCTTGCATTGATTGAGCCTTCGCATAACAGTATCGATGCTAACTGGCAGGGGTGTTGAAAAGGGCTCGTTAGCACGTGATCCTTGTAGGTACTTTTAAGTGCCGATTCCATGGATGTGACATTGGTTGTAAGTCGACTTTCATCTTTGGTTTTCAATGCAGTCTATTATTAATGTCCTTATTGATTGTAAGTCAATTTGATCGATAGTTGTAGTAGAAGTAGTAGACGGTAGTAACTTTTCTATAAACTCTGGTTTTGTTTCAAACGGAACTAGCATAATAAACGCTGGAAACCATGCCCTTCCACCTTAACGCAAGAACTGCTTCACGCTAGAAATAGGTGTAATGAGTAGAAGTAGAACCAGTGAACTACACTGGTTCTACTCCTGGTAAATTACTAAGTAGACATTAATTTGATGAAGTTAAATAACTTTTTTTTAACTCTTAGCGTAGATTGACGAATTCAGCTGAATTAATGATTTTGAAGGTGGTAGTACTCTTTGTGGTTCGACTCCGGAAGCACCACTGCCACATTTATTTCTACCCAATAAAAGCAGTGTTATGCGCTGCTGTGTTCTGGTCTGAAGGGTGTGATGAGGGAGACATACTTTTTCGAGGCATTCTAACTTATCCTTAGGGGTAGCAACGCATCTGTGGCTAATCATAGGTGAGATATTGATTTTACCTACGATTGATTACAGATGTCCATGGGCGGTAGTAGCCACTTACCATCAAGTAGGCTGCCTGCTCGTTTGCTACTTCCTTACTTTAAAAAATCGTAATCACTGGAGACCTCGGGTAAGGCTGAACACAGATGCTTCGATAACTCTGAAACATAAATGAAAAAGCCATATTAGTCTCTCCCTTTTAACTAATATGCCCGTAAGTTCGCTTTTTACTCGTAAAATTCAGTTCTTTTTTGGCCTTTTTTCGTGCATTACCACGACGTGAGAGATAAGTCACACTCTCAGATACATAGAATCTGTTTGTCTCGCACCATTAGCGTCCGGAGTAGCGTAACACGATCATTTTGGTGGAATTTCCCTTCCGGTTACTCCACACTGCGATTTTTCATATTCTCTTTTCGAAATTTTGTTTTCTTTTTTGTCATGCGATATAAATAAAAAATAACAATTATATGTATTTTTAATATACTATTAGAAATAATTTCATTGAGAGCGACATAGATGTCTTTGAAAAATACTTAAGTATCTTGGACAAGTTTGTTACTTGATTTATTATCATCAAAATATTTTTGATCTTTTCACAACTATTATGGAGTATTGAACCAATATCACTAACTACTACAGCTCCATTTATACTAGTGAAGTAGAGGGCGCCACAAAACTCACCATAGGTGAACTACCCTCATTATTGAATTAAATCATGATATTTGGTTACCTTGGTACACTTGTTTAAATATTATAGTTGTTCCTGTAAATACACTAAATAGACATAAATTATGGTCCTGTTTTTGTCATCAAATCATGTTGTCAAAGTAAAAAATATCTATAGCATACAAAAAACTTTTTTTAAACTCTAATCTTTTAATATACAGAAGCGCTTCGCAAGCAATACATTCAGCTTTAACGAGTCACTTAGCTAAGGCGTCCGGTATTTATATAAGACGGTAGCCGTCACCCGCAACTAATAATACCGGTTGGGCGTTAGACCACGACCATACATCCCGGGGTTAAACTAATACTCCAGTTAAGATACCGGTTAGAGACTGGTGCAGCTTACTCCGCTATGCTTCGTTTAACAGTTAGTGATTTCGTGTTTTTTTATCCAAAGCTATTACAGTGACTTTGGGTTTATCTTATTTTCTATCAAGAGAATGATTTTAGGCATACATTTTTGATAATTTCAGGAATATATTGTAAATTATTTCACCATTTTTCATAGTTTTTTTTGCATGTGGTGTCACATTTTATTCGAAAAGGAATCAATTAGGCTTATATCTCTTATATATATATAGTCTCAACCGAATATTCGGCCAAGACCGTGAACGATTATTCGGTATTCGGCAGTCACTACTCGTGACATCTATAATTTCAATAATGATAATTAATTTTACTTTTTTTAATTATCTTCGTGTATAACACTTAGGTAAAAAGGGTCTTATCCTTTTTTGGGCTTTATTTTATTATAATTTACCTAAAGTATCGATTATGACCAAAAATATTAAGCTTTTTCAAATAAAAATCACGTTTTATACACTCATAGTCCCGCACTAGGATTTTCTCCTGTGTCTCGGTTGCCATGGACACACAAAGACCAATACCAGATTCAGAACAGAATCACTTGAACACAGAATAAATTCTTCATTCAGATTTCTGTGTGGCCGGGAATGGAATCCGGGACCCACTGCGCGTCAGACCGGTATGGTGACCGCTCCACCCCGCGGGTCGTCGACGGTTAATTTTTTAAACAGTGCGCATCAGCCCTATTCTTGTAGCCCCTTCAAAAATATATCATTATTTTTTCCTTACGGAGCAATATTAATGGCGAGAGAGCATTGCTCAATTCCGTCAGATTATTCCCCCTGGGGCTCTCAGAACACCATGATTATGACCGGGATTTGCCATAATCCCATCCCATTGATTGAGTGTGATTATTAACTAACGAATAATCGTAGATACATAAGTATATATTATCTATGAGAAGAGAAAATGAGAAGTGCGACTTCTTTTACCACATTTGTTACTGACCTCAATGTTGATCATTGATGTCATTTATATAAGCAACTTTATATAGAACAGGGGTTCTATCACAGTTTTTCCCGAGGGCTACGATAGTCGCATATAAAATTGAGCCGGCAACCACAGGCTTTAGCAGAAACGCTCGAACTACTTCATATTCGTAATAGGTGTTGCGTGGGACCTTCCCGATTGGACCATGCTTGTTTAACTTAGAAATTGATTTGAACGCCGGTCTGACGCGCTGTGGGTTCCGGGTTTGATCAGGCCAGACAGATTTCTAAATTATGAATATAGATTTTTGTTCTGGATCTGCGTGTGAGTGTGTACTCATCTTTATATGTGTCTATCGCATACACGATACACAAAAGATGGGGTTATTAGTGTAGAAAGTGTTTATTAGCGTTTATAAATGAGTTGCTGTCTATCAGAAGTATGTAAGAACTGCTAATTAAAGTCCGCTCCGCCTTATCAAACCCAAATCAATTTGCCTTACACTGGCAAAATTACCTCCCAAATTTAATTTAAAATCACATGACTCACCAATTTCCTGATCCGTCAGTTCAGTTGATAATATATATTGTGACGGGAACAACTCTATTACATTTGGCTATTGAATAATAAACGTTTCGAAGACGTGATCCGACCGGCGGGGGCGTGAGAAGACTCCCCAACCGGCCCGAGATAATGCACCCACGTCACATTAAACTACCGACCCAAATTGCACTTTATCACCCTATAACTAAATCCAATTTAATTCGAAACCGTCGTGGAGTTACGTCGTTTTGCAGCGAGTGGAAAAGTTTTTTTAAATGGAGGTTTTCACCAATTTTCTGGGTAATTCTCCCCGCCAGGTCGACCATTGTGAGAGCGAAATGTGTTCTTGAAATAGTGGACAGGCTGGAATTTATAATTAACTGAATAATCTGCGAGTTAAGGTTAAACGTTCGTTTCAATAATCGTTGGGTTTAAGGTCGTGGCCGCCATAAACGAGTAACGAGTATTTTAGACTACCGCCACGAGATATTTGTAATCGACCTCAAAACGTTTCACCAGGTGGTAGAACCAATTTAGTCCTCCAGGTACTACCACCACACGTAGCTTGAAACAATTCTTGCGTTTTGGTGGAAGGATGTAGTTGCTGGTTTTCTTATATTTGAGGCGACCATCTCAGTCCTTGCAAATAGCAACGCAACTGCGAACGACTTCAGATAGAACTCCTGGTCTGTATGAATTTGATTACAAATGTCTATGAGCGGCAGTCGCCATGTTCCGTCACTTGGATTGTAAGCTCGTTTGCTATTTAAGTCTGATAATAATCAACTTCATAGTTGCTTTTTAATGACTACAATTCTCAAAAATTGATTGATCGAAGATTATAGGGGTATCCAAAGAGGAAATTACATAGTTGAAGCTTTGTTTTACATTTTTTTCGCATTTATTTTCCTGGGACAATTATTCGATTTTACTGAATATAGGATCGAATCTTAATATTGTGAAGTAATTGTTGCACGGAGATGACGCACTTTAACACCGAAGCCCAAATTATATGTTCAAATGAATACATTTGGTTTTTTAGTAGGGAGTATACTTTAAACCTACATAGACCTCATGGCTGGTCGTCAATATCAGAGTAGTTAATATACTGGATACTAACTACTCTGACGTTGACGACCAGCAATGCTATTAAGATTATTAAAGT
Organism: Cecropterus dorantes dorantes; assembly: GCA_018249915.1. Lineage (NCBI taxonomy): Eukaryota > Metazoa > Arthropoda > Insecta > Lepidoptera > Hesperiidae > Cecropterus > Cecropterus dorantes. The sequence goes on from DWLI01002843.1 coordinate 9,422, forward strand.
TAATGCTAATAAATGATGTTATTGCATTTCAATAAATCAATACATTTTGTTTCCAAATAATCATCACTTAACGCTTAATCACCTGCGGTGCGACAACTTCCATTAAGTTAAGCGTGCGTTCGTTTGAATAATCTTTGCGGTTTAAGACGGCGCTGTGTTCGACAGGAGGGTTCTGCAAACGAGTTCAAAAGAACTTTATAAAACTTTTGTATTTGAAAAGCTCCTTTTTTCTTAGTGCCTACGTAATTTCTATAGATTCTGCGATCTGACTTTGCGTAAGTGCTTATTATAAAATCTTAGGTCCCTTGATCTATTGTTTTTGAATTGTTTGTGATATCATGGTTATGGCTTAAACTGTTTATATGTAGGTCTTTTTTAATATTTTCTTCAGTTTCAACTATGGGCAAAACATATGGATCTTTGAGGTGAGATGAGGTAGGTAGGTCACATGAGGTTAGAATTACTGACAGCGAGTAACTTCGGCTTACCCAAACTTTAAAATTCCAATTAATAAAAATAATTTAATTTGCTCTATTATATAATGGTTGTCATTATGAGTCACGTTCAAAAAATCAATTCTACTTGATTGAAATGCGTTGAATGTATCGGGAATATGAAAGGATTTCGTATGTACCTACATCTCCAGTATGAGAATCGTTAATCACAGACTTTGTCTTTTTTATAGTTTGATGAAATAGCGAGTACCTACTACTTGTATCAAATTAAAAGAATATAGTAAACCTCCCGTCATTTTCTGTAGGAATACAAATAAAAGTAATATAAATGATAAACTCATGTAGGTATAGCAATCATAACATTACCAATATTGACACAGTACAGTATAAACAATACAAATAGGAATAAATAAATCCAAACGTATATGAAATTTTGAACAAATAACACGATAATAATGTCTATTTTTTGTTCGTAAGACACGGCCATTACACAGACAAATATTTGTAGGGACGTTAGGTACTTGAAATTCTTTGTATTACGGTTCTTATTTTTTGTACAAATTGTACCAGCGATAGCGTCTTTTTATTTGGGTATATTTTAAGAACAAAGAATAATAATAAAAATAATAGCGTTTAAGAACTACGAGTATTTATATAGGTGATCAATGTCAGAGCAGTGTAGAATTCTCGCATTTAATGACGTTAAAGGTTATTAAAAAGTAATTGAATTGTACCAGCGATATTCTTTATAATTGGGTATATTTTAAACACAAAAAATGATAGTAAAAAAGAACAGCGTTTAAAAACTATTAATACTATTTTACTTGTTCAGTGTTATAGTAGTGTAGAATTCTCACATTTAATGATCTAAATAAATGTCATGTGTCATGTCTAATGTTGCCAAAAAGGTGTAAATTAACTAAAAATTTAATCACCTAAAGGGTTATTGAAAAGACAATGATTTTTTTATTGTTTAATGAATTAAAAGGCCATTAAAAGTCATAAAAGGTCATTTAATGACGTTTCAGAAATTTAAAGACATTTAAGGACCTATCTTTTTGAATAAACGTCATACCTATGATATGTAGAAAGCATATAAAGATAGATTACCCCTTGGTTGAAGAACATTTTGTAGAATTCGTCGTAAATTTATTCGTCTTGAGTTCGTGAATTGTCGTGAAGTTCAACATACTTACAGTGCAGTAAGTGTGATCGCAAAGTCGTCAAAACTGTAAAGTTAACAATTCTGAAATCGTCAGCGTTAGTAATTAAAACCTTAGTTCTTTACTTTTAAATAGATACCTAATTATATAAATACCATTATTCTATTTTACCTTTATTTTTAACTATACCAATAATTTAAAATTTGAAGATAAAACCAAAGAACTTCAAGACAGCTAGAGATAGACGTCCGTATATCCCACGCAAAGGCTATCGTACTCAAGCATAGACTCTTAATAAATAATAAAAAACCTTTACACGAATTGCTTTCCGCCTGAAGCCGCCCTACAAGCGGGCACGTCCGAGGAAACCTCGCGAGTGTTATGAAGTAAGATAATAAGCCCAAATTGAGTCTTCATATACGTAACCGCAAGGTGGGTCGCTACGTGACTCGAATGCCTGGCGGACTTCGCAATAGGGCTGGCTGTTCGGATTTTATTAACTTTAATGGCCACCTTTGGAAGGGTCTACAATATTTGTCACTATATTGTATTGGAGTTGGAGGTGATGGAAAGATCCAGGAAATATCTATTGGTTTTATGGATGGTAGCACTCTTGTTGGTTCGTCTGTTTTAATACTGTCACCTAATCTTTCTTTTTGTGACGGGGAAACCGTCAAAAGGTCTTGCCTTGGGAAATACTCCAGGTTATGTGGGATTTTTACCTAACTGCTTACTAACCTAACCTTATATGCAATGATTTCGTATTCTCTTTCGAAAAGTACATATTTGTACCAAATACCTACCGGTATCATGTTACCTAATAACAGCATAACATCAACTTAATCCTTAAGAGCACCATCATAATTATATTCATGTGATCCATCTGGATTATTATCGTCAGTTTCTTGATTGACGTAAAAATATATTTATATCAGGAAAGAAATAATGTTTTCTTACCTGATATAAATATATTCCCACGTACATAGAAGTTTCTACGTTAAGTACTTTAAGTTTCTATTACGTTTATCAATACTAGTTGTGATACTGATAACATTTTTCATTTTTAAAATAAACTTTTCAGTACCTTGCACCCAGTAAGTTTTAATTATGATGAATCTGTCTGTAAAAACATAATTAAGGGATATAAGTGTTTGGATTCGAGGCAGCCTAGACTAACAACTTTAACTCAATTAAAGAGGAATTGAAACGAGAAAAGATTATGTCCTCATTACCGTCAATACAGAACTTCGATTGACACTGCTGATGTTCAACATCGGCTGGCAAATTAATGAAGTTTCAACGCCGTTCAATATTTCGTTCAGCTGCAATTAAGGCACTATAGGAACACGGAAAATAAAACCTCCGATCAGTATCGTGATAACTGACGACCTATTGCCGAACTATGAACTATTTAAAGGTGGTAAAACCAGTGTAGTTCGACCGGGAAAGTACCACCACCACTCCTATTTCTAGCGTGAAGCATTTTTTGCGTTACGATGGAAGGGTGTGGTTGCCGGCAAACTTTTACATGAGGCGACC
>DWLI01002844.1:0-12576 GCA_018249915.1 Cecropterus dorantes dorantes
TTTGAATCGGTAGTAATACATAATAATGCAAATGCAAGTTAATAATAAAGAAATTAATGGTATAAGAAATAATGTTTTATAATGAGTGACATCTGTCAATAATAATATTTCTTCGTCCACTACGGCGCGCGGGGTGCGCGCTGACCAGATGCAAATGTATGAACACAGAGTTATAAGACCTCTTTTATTATAACCATATGGCTTGACAATACTAGAAATTTCTAGAACTTATTAATATAAGATGGAGAATAAAGTTTAACTGTTTTATACCTTCAAACAATCTCTTGGGGTCCTTCTCTTCCAAGGTGAGCAACTCACGGGCAGCCTTACGGATGCGCGCAAGGGTGTACTTGACCCTCCACACTTCACGCTTGTTCCTCAGACCATATTCACCAATGATCTTCAACTCCTGGTCGAGACGGGCCTTCTCGAAGGGGCGGCGAGGAGTCACGTAGGTCTTGGAGAAGACCGAGGGTACCCGGTTGTTCACCATTATGGCGAGCTACACATAAAAACCTGGTTAGTTACAAGTATAGCTAGTCTTAAATCAAATCACTAATAATATGACAAGGCTTAAGTGTAACACTACAAAACTGCAAATTTTTATTTGACCCTAGCAATGGACAAAATATGAATAATGTTTTAAAATAGGAATATAAAAATTACACTACAGTAAGTAATAATTTGTATATATTGAAATACATACTTATTATGCCCAGTAAAATATAAAAAAACAATGTCTATACTCAGGTCAGATTCTGGATTAAATGTAAACCAAGTATAAAATTCTCATGTTGAGTATGTATTACCAACTTAAATGACATGGTACACAAATACATTTTATATTCAACCAAAGTATGCATTAAATTTTCACGAAGTAATTAAGAGTTGAACTGGTAAGAACCGATTTCAAGACAATATGGTAAAATCAGTCCAACAAAAGTTAATTAACAGTATCATTACGACCTAAATTCCATGAACCTATGAAATTATTATATTATTTTAATGTTGCAGCTCTGTTTACAAAATCTTACGGAGACAAGAGTTTACTATTAAGTGCTTTGCAACTTAGTCATAATATTTTCTGTAATAAAGTTTTTTTTATTTCACTCTATAATACTAAATGTATTATGTTAAAAAAATAACAGAAAACAAGACATATTATTTATGAAAACGTGCAGCTGATAAAACAACAAAAAGTTTCATTCCCCTGTCTGTCAGTTGTTGCTAGGCAACGCTTTGTGATTAAATATTTCCATATCGAATTAGCCCTGAGTATAGTAAAAATATTTTAAGTTTGTGGCGTATCTAATACATTTCACAATTAGCATTAAGGCAACTAAATTTTTCGGGATTTTAATAGTAGACAAGACATCCATTACAAAAGTAGTACTCAATAGTATTTAAACAGTTTTATTTGAGTTAATAACATGTGACTTTTAGGTGGTTGGTTTGTAGCCTCGGGCCGTTGCAAGCGCACACACACCCACAGAACAGTTGCGCTTGGGAATCTGGGTCCGAGGACATAATGTCGCCTTTTTATCCACTCACGACGCCTATGATAGGCAGCCGAGATCTACTGAAAGGCCATTAACTTAACGATAAGTACAGTCAACAGTTGGAAGTGATACACGTGGTTAATTGAATATACGCTACTCAAATGATACTTAATGAAATGAAACTCTTTCAAAGTATAGATATACGGAGGCACTTATAGGAATAGGAATGGTCAGTAATAATATTTTTTATACAATACCACCGGATTGGAAGACGCTCCATTTAACAATATCCGGCAAGAAACTCGACGAGTTTATCTTTTTAATTTGTAATCAGTTCTAACATCAACTAAGAAATGTAAAAAATAAAAATCAACATAAAATTTTTCGCATAGGTTATAGATGCCGGTGAATATATTGAAATATTTAGTATACCTTATATTCCCTAATATATCACTATTAGCTAATACCACGATGTAATGACAAAGAGATTACACACGATTGCTACCAATACAAAGATACAAACATGTGCTCATTAGCACGTTGGCGGCATGTTTAATAGAATACATGCAGTCTTATGCTGCAATCTTGCTTAGATTTCATTTTATGTACAATTAATGCAATGACCAACGCATGTTTTGCATATACCTATAGAAAATTTCGCCAAGTTATTAACAACGCCGACATTTAAAGACAAAAAAATTACCTTATCGTATGAAACTATGAATGAAAATATTTAAGCGACTTGAAGAGAATATTTTACAGGTTATCTTCTCGTCCCTGTTGTTCGTCTAACCATACATATTTTACAAATCCACCATAATCACTCTAATATTAACACTTCCAACAATGATGTACTCGAAAACTCTAGCAATGGAAAGGATTCTATACATTTTAACACATATTTTTTAATAAATTAGAGATATTTTATAACAAATTGAATAAAACACGCACCTTCTGCTACAGCGGCTCACCAGAAAAGAAACTATTTTACTAATGTCAGTAATGTCAAACTGTTAGTCGTTGTCATTATCAGTGTCAAATTAAAATGTCAATGTCAAATTTCCTTTTATTTATAATGTTTTTTTTTGTGGCTTTAGCTTAGCGTTTTTAAGCCTAACTTTATTATCCCACGCGGTAATTTTTTCGATGTTCTCAAATTGTCATTATTTCAAGAACATACTGAAAAACATACAAACTATAGATAAGCACCCCAAAATTTAAGAACGATTATTAAATTTTATCGATTGAAATCAATATTTTTATTCAAGTAATGATGCACAAATTAATATTATTCGCGATTCGTTTCTATCAAAAGGAATAATCCGAGTTTCTGTTTTTGGTAACCAGCAGGCACCGCTGGCGAATGAGTTCATTAAGTATAGTTGTAGATTTGTTATTGTTGCGGACAAAAACACAATTTTTGTAATAAGTTCTTAAGTAATCATCATTGTTCGGAAATATTAGACCAGTTTTTAAATAGAGATTCGCTGTGACTTATAATTCGCGTGTCTGTAAAAAACATTAAATTTTCTAAAAGTAACTATAATTATTGTCCTTAGATCACATTACGTTCACGTCTGTTTGAACAATAAAATTTCGGCCACTTCACTCCACTAGTGTCTCTTTTTTTATTTTATTTTTTTACAGTTTCGGCTTTAGCGCCTTTATACCTAACCTTATTAATTCGCAGCCGTTTTTCTGCTCACTAGCGTCTCCAACGACAAATTCACGCGCGTCAGCTTCGTATCATGATTTTTTATGAAAATAGGTATCTCGATCATATATTTAACTTACAAATAACTACGACGACAAAAAAATATTGTATCGATATTATTTTAACTTATCATTTTGAAAAAAAAAATATTTTTACTATAATAATACGTACTTCTTTATACATATTTCCTTTGTTTGATTTGCCGTATGACGTTATTTCGTTACATTAATTTATTTAAAACTATGTGTGCTACACGGTTTCACCCGATACTAAATAAGAAAAAAAAAACAAACAGACATAGCGTGATCTTATATAGCCTTCCTCAATAAATGGACTATTCAATGCAAAAATAATTTTGAAATTCGAACCAGTAGTTCCTGAGATAAGCCCGCTCAACCAATAAAACTCTACTGCTTTATAATATTAGTATATAACATAGTATAAATATAAATTTATCGTTAAAGTAGTTTCTCAATTCCTTAAATTCATTTTTATCATGCATGTATAATAGGTAGTGTTTGAATACTCAGAAAAAAATCATGTTTATTGTAATCATGTAATGTATAATACAATATAATGTACAACAAATGATATTATTAACATATTTAAAACTTCTTATATTTCAAGAAATTTTTATATTTCTTCGGATTTAATCCATAAGCCTTCAATCTTTCATCAGACAGATTACTAAAGGGATGAGTTGGTTTATCTGTCCCTTGTTTCTGTTTGAACTTATCTTTCGCTTTGAATTTCATTTTGAAATCTTTCTTGTTTTTCTTTGCATTCGTATTTTGATTTTGAGTATGGTTTACTTTATCTTTATGTTTCTTCTGTTTAATGTCTCCATTATTTTCATGACTATCACTGTTGGCGCGCTTTTTAGCATTACCGTTTTTATTATCTGTATTAGTTTCACTACTCGCTTGACTAGGCTCCACATTTCCGATAGTTTCAACAACAAATGCATCACTATGTTTTCTCTTTTTCTTTACATTAGGTGTCCTTGCATTAACTTCAGTACCATTTACATCATTTTCTAAGTGAGCATTTCGTTCTGGTACGTCTAGACTATGTTCACTGCTGCCTTTGTCAATATTACTATTAATTTTATTTTTATTTCTTTTCTTTTTACTTAAAACTTTTTCCTCCAAAGTATCGTCTCTTTCTTCAATAATCGATTCTTGGCTTTTATTACTTTTATTAGTAACTTCATGTTCTTTTTGATTCTCTTCTACGTCTTCCAGATTACTCTTACGTTTCTTCTTTTTCTTGTCTTTCTTAGGAGTTTCATCAACATCTCCTGTCTCGTCAGCATCAGGAATTGCTGTTTGTTCGACTTCTTCCACGGTTGTGTTGGATTCAGTTTGTTCTTTCTGTTTCTTTTTCTTTTTTCGTTTTTTCTTGTTACCGTCTACTGGAACTACTACTTCAGGTTCTCTGTAAGTAATAAAAGTATTGTTATAATAATTATTGTGGTGTAGTTAGAAAGGTTCAGCGAGTGCGCCCTTACACAAAAAGATGTCAAATACTAATTTAAAGTCAAATTGATTCTGATATAATAACAATAATAAGATAGTGGTAGAATCTTATAGCAACATCATATATATACATATATTTTTATATGGATTGTGGTCACGATGAAACTGTGGTGTTTCAAAAATGTATCAATTCCGAAATATTATTAGTCATCATATAATCCTCACTCAGGCAAATCCTTGAAGAGACTGGGTAACATCTTCCTCTTGAGCGAGACATCGGCTGCCTTCTGCCTGTACGTGTTCACTTCGCTCTTCTCCACGTTGGGCGGCCGGTGCTTCACTATCTTCTTCAGCGGCACCCACTGGGTTAGCTCTTTGTCGTCCGCTAGCAGGATCTAGAAGTAGGAATTATCTTTTTTAAGTTGACAAATGAATACCAAAAACTAACTCTTTATTTGCAAATATTTGTCTACCCTCATATTTTGACAAACACTATTTATTTTTAATTTGAATATATAAGAATTTAGGTTTCCTTTTTTTAACTTGTACTGGATAATAAATTAGAATTATATAAATAAAAATATGAATTATATATTCAATTAATATTCGTAATAATTATGTCAATTGAGTAGAACTTCAATTATTTAATTTGAAATTTGGAACATTGTTTTAGTATCCTTTATAAGAAATTATAATAAAAATATTGCTGTAACTTTGCATATGTTCTAAGAATTATGTGGTTTTCACTGTTTAATTCATTTTATAAATAAATTACTTCCAGAGTAATAGAAGTTTTTCTCAATTCGACTCCAAAACTCAATAAGTAGTACGAAGTAAATTATTTTAATGATTTTTGTATTACATACCTCCTCAATACTCAGGCCATAGTCATTAGGTACAACTTCTCGGTACTTGAACCTGGTAGGCAGGTCTCCACCGACCACATCTTCACAATCCATCTTGTAGTATTCCTCCATGAACTCTGCGTAACTCTTGTCCACTTCTGGCACGAACTTGGGCTTCTCCGTGGCGAGCAGTTGACCCAGCTTAGTCTTCTTCTTTCTGTTCCTACGCTTCTTGCCCATGTTGTTTTTCAATTCTTCTAGAAGATTCTCTCGTGCTTTCTTTGGGTCGTAGTCTGCGTCCATCTAAAATTGGGGCACAATTTTAATACATAAATTTGTTTTTGGAAAACTTGTATTTTGCTATATTTACAATTTCTTAAGATTCTGCTGTCATTTTTTAACAAATTCTCTGGACATACACAAAGACGATTACACAAACACCCAGACCCAGAACATAAATCTAAATTCATCATTTGGATATTTCATGGCTTGGGATCCAACACGGGACCCATCACACCAGTATAGTGATTTTTCTGTCTTGTGGATCTTTGTATAATTATGATCACCTTAAAACATCATATTAATAAAAATAGTTTTATATATTTTAATATAACAGCAAAATTCTACAAATGTTAGAATTAGACAATTAAAAGTACTTAGATGCAGTTGCAAAATCTTACATTAAAATCTTCATCTTCACAATGTGGGGCTTCTGCATTATCCACAGAATTATGCTGACTGTAATCTTCTTTATCTTCGTTTTCATAATTTTCCCAGTTCTCTGTAAGATAAAAATTTTACAATATAAAAAAGTAGAATACTTTGCGAGTAAACAGCAGATTTTTAACGTCATTTCTGCCTTACTTTATGATTTATGAAGTATTGAGCACAATAGATTAAATCAAATCAAATGTCTTTATTTGCCTGAATATAGATTTAATGTGGTTTTATACTTAATACATAAAGGCCGCACCGCTATATTCCACCTGCCATGGGCTTAGCCAGGTACGGGCAGAGCGGTCACAAGTGAGTTATTAGTTTATTTTATTTATTGAACTTTAAGAATATAAAAGTCACAATAGAGCAAATTTAATGATTGATGGCATTCAGTCTCTATGGCTCTCGATGACTCTACCAGTCAGTCCTGGGTGGCTGTAAAATTTAATTCGGATTTTACTTAATGTATATTATATTATTGATTATGTATACTAATTTCAGCCTTTTGATCGGAATACGACCAGCATCATTATAGAAAATTTAAAGTTTGAAGTAAATTACCAAATAGAACGTCTTTACTGTGGTAAACGCGGCCACGGGGTAACCTAGTTTTTTTTTACTTAGACCTAACGATACGCAGACGGGCTGCCTGATGGAAAGTAGTCACCATCGCCTATGAAAACCTGCAACACCAGAGGAATTGCCATTGCATCGCCGGCTTTGCAGGAGAGCTCTTGCCATACATTGAGGTGAGTATTGAGCGTTACCTATCTCTAGCTCTTCATCGAGGTCAGGAAACACCGGCTTCTGGTCGTCAGCGTGTCCGTAGTACTCCTCGTCGAAGATAGCCCGCATGCGCCTGTCGTGCTCCTCGGGGTCGAAGTCTCCTTCTATATCCTCGTCCTGTTGTTTATTTGATACATGAGTATTAGGTCTATTAATACATGATAAGGGTTTTAGACCTAAATCATTTCTACAATGTACATTGTACCTGATCTATAAAGTCGAGGAATGATAGACGATAAAATTGGATACATTTTTTACAACAATTTAAGCTAGGAAGAGTCTGAAATAGCAACTGAACATGCAATCTACCTCATGGTAAGCAGTTACTGCCGCCCATTAACATCTGCAAATTCATACAGAACAGAACTTACAATTGAAGTCAATCACAGATGTAGTGCATTTTCATTGTTTCAAAGTGAGCCAGGATCCACATCCAACCAACGGACCGAACTGCTTCATGGTGATGATGGTAATATGAGCAGCAGTCGTACCTACTCGGTTTTATCTTGCTCATTCTAGTGTTGTGCCGGAACGTTAAAATGTTAGATCTGCTGATACAGATACGAATACGGATCATTCTCAAGCCTCGGATATCCGCGGATACGGATACGGATTTCCGGCACATCACTAGTTCATTCTACCTTGTAAATTCATCAGTTGCACCTTGCATCTTGAGCACCTTGAAAATGCTGTTTAACCAACTTATATACCCTTCCACCGAAATGCAAGAACTGTGTACCTGGGTTTTTATTTTATTAGTGTTACCTTAAAAGCCAGCTCCTGGTTGCCGGTGACCATCTTGATGCGGGCGATCTTCTCCTGGATCTCCTTCAGCTTGAGCGCCTTGAGGCGGGCGATCTCCTCCATCTTCTTCTGCTTCTCCTCCTCCTTGCGCGTGCGCAGCTCGGCGCGCTTGCGGGCGCGTCGCTCGTCCTTCGGACGGATGGAGTTCATCGTGCGTGGGTAGCGTTTTAGCTGGAAAATAAATAATAAGGGTATCTAAAGCCAAATAAATTAAAGAGATTTACTGAATTTTTGTAAATTGCAAATGACATCTTATATTGCTCTGTAAAATATTATCTATAACATTTCTTATATACATAAAAAACTTACGACCATAAAAAATCGAAAAGTCATTCAGCCTGCAGCTACAGGCCAGCAGGCTGGCTTTCACAGATTATACATACATATTTTGACAAAATATTACTCTTAATAGGTAGATCCTAGTTTTGCAAAAGGGACTTAAAAAGTGTTAGAATCTCAGGTAAAACTTTGATCTTAAACTCATCTGGACTTAACAGATGTCCATGGACTACAGTGGCTACTTTCCATTGGGTGGACTGCATAGTCGTTCACAGCGCTGGCCTGAAGCTAATTTTAGATTGGAGCGAAATTTAATTATGGCTCCTTCTAGTTTGTCTCTATAGTACCAGCTATGTAATAAATATGCAAGCATAAAACTGGGGAAATCTCAACGATAAGGTTTCGACGATAAGTTTATGTCTAACTTCTCCCTCTGGAACTTTGCGCCTAGAGCGGCCGCTCCATTCGCCCTATGGTAGGGCCCTGCTTGTATGCTTCATCCATATTATGAAATACTTACATATTCATCATCAGGCTCTTCAAAGCGGAAGTTATACGCGCGCTCGAACTTGCCCTGTTCTTCCACGAGCGCCTCGTCAGCTTCCAAATCCTCGTCATCACGAAGCTTCTCCCCCACGTCTCCCGCTTCATCGCCTTCTTCCAAATACCTTTAGATTCATCATCAACAATTTGTAAACAAGTAGAAAAGCTAGGTAGGTACTAAAGAAGGTTATCGTCTGTTAACTATTTTATTTATTAGGAAGCCATTTGCTTTACGAAACAATTGTTTCCAAGCATTATTATTGAGCATTAAAAACATATGTGTATGTGTCCTGTCTTGTACATCACTTCTAATTCTGTTAACCAGTATGTTTTAATAATAAACTTTAAAAATAAAGTCATTCTTCGTATTTAATTTTTTCATGGCTATTGACAAAGTTTAGTGTGAGAATTCAAATTAATATGGCTGGATTTTTACCAATATCTTCCATTTTGTCTGTCGTGTTTGCTTATGTATATAGAGACATCTAATTAATTTTGTACCTTTTGTTTAATATATAGTCCCTTAAAAACGCTTCCCCTTCATTCAACTTGGGGTCAGACCAGAAGGCCTTCAGTGGCTCCAAATCTTTCTCAACCTCATCTTCAATGTGTTCAACTTTTCCAGTCAAAAAGTCTTTTAGTTTTCCATCCTAAAAGTATTGCAAACAAATAAGTTTTTTTATAATTTAAATACAGGTTTTATTTTTATAAACAGTGCAAGTACATTTTTTTTTCTTTTATTATACTATTTAAAACTTCAATTATGCCACAATCTAAGAACTATAGTTAATTTAGAAAACTCACAGATTTCAGTAATGGGAATTGGAAAAAGAGAAGAACATGTAAACACGCTTTCTACACTCATAGCCCCGCACTAGGATTGTTGCGAGTGCCATGGACACTGAAAGACGACTATGCAAACACCCAAGCCTAGAACAGAAATCTAAATTCATCATTCAGATGTCTATCTGGCCGGGAATCGAACCCCGAACCCACTGCGCGTCGGACCGGTGTGGTGACCGCTTCGCTACGTATGATGTTGACGCCAATTATGTATGATGGAATAAGCATAATTATATCCTTTAAGTTGACCACACATCGGCTACTATTACTTAAGCAGTAGTTATGAAACAGTCACTTAAGACACTGCCTTTCAGACATTCAATTTCTTGCTTGAGTGGCATATGTTTAATGTTATTCAAAAAGTAGTGTCCGACTGAAGCTTTGGCTTTTGGCTTGGCCAAAAAAACCACCTTTGGCATTGACCAAAATGGGGAGAAGTTATTGCTGTACTGTAAGAACTGTAACGATTGTGCGATTCCACAATAAAGATGTTGAAGCACATTGTTGTTATCATCTTTGACAAGTAGCAAAGTAATTGTTATAAGTTCTAAAAGTCATTTACATGCAGTCAAAATAAATCTTTATATAGAAAAGTTTTTTAAATCATTTAAATTTTCACTATTAGCCAATTTGGAACTAAGTTGCTTTAGGTTTTTGAACCTTTGGCCGAAGGTTGTTTTCAAAGCCAAGATTGATTTCAGCTTCGGTTTACCCCAAAAACCGACTTTCGGTTGGACAGTAACGAAAAGTCTGTTAAAATAGACTTCTTATGCATCTCCATAGATGGATAAGCAACTGATCGCTGAGGAGTTTGTGTGCTATATGTATATAGTTTTGACGCTTGTTAAAGTTCAGGCAATGGTAGTCAATGGGCAGTTAGTCTTTATTTTGTATAAACTCAGATGACGCTCCTGTTACACCAAATTTTACATCCATATTTAAGTAATTTCTTTGTATTGGTCATCATAGTAATAGACATTTACCAAAGTAAGAAATAACTCAATTTGGTAAATAAATGAGTACCTTGCCAAAATTAAAAATTATAAACATTGTAATGTACATACTTTCAAATTTTGTTCAGATTCCTTATTCTTCTTTGCATCTGGTTGTTCTTTACCAATCTCTGCCTTCTTTTCAATGGTGAATATATTTGGATCATCATCATCATCATCACTGTCAGCAAAGGTCAGAGTTTTGGGCTTATCTTTATTTTCTGAAATAAAAACAAAATTGGAGACATCAAAGTTATATCAACAAAGGTTAGACAAATATATATATATAATAGTTAGACAAATATTGCAGAAATATTACATTTTATTGTGTTATGTACTCTATAATACTCTTTATTTATTTCATTATTGCGATATATTTACAGAGTCAATCTATGTAGATTGTGTTCATGGTGAAACTATATTTTAAACGATTTTTAGAAATAATGCTATCCATTAGTTTGCGTTATTTTTATGCAAATTACTTATTTTAGGCAAACTACTCATCAAGAGAACACAAGAGACAATATACTAATCTTGGCAAATTAATGGCAATTTCTTTTTTATTTTATCCATAATGTTGGGAACACACACACATTATTTACTGGACAACATATTTTGTAATGAGATTTTAAATAATTTAAAGAAATCTAGTATTCATAATGTTTTACCTAAACTCCTCTCCTTAGGTTTAGGCTCTTTCTCATCAAAGCATTTAAAACCAGGGTCATATATCCTGGGATCTTTTGTCTTGAGCAATGCGAGGGTCTTGAGGAACTGGGTTTCCATCTCCTCTGAGACCTCGGGTGGGTTGTCACTCTCATCCTCACTGTCTGAAGACAGGGTGGCATTGGGATCTAGTGCCTTGGTGCCATACTTCTGTTCCACTGAAAGATGGAGAAATTGGTCATAATAACATACATAATGAGCATGCATAAATGTAATTTTTTGATAAAAAATTCAAATTCGATCATAGTCTCTGATATTTGTCATAAGACACCGTATACTTATATAATATAATACTACAGATATGAAGATTTTTTTAAGTTGGACGAATAGATCTCTAACTATAAAACAAATAAAATATCTATAGACATAGGCATGACTATCGCTATCGGATAAATTCGTAGTTTAAAATATATTTGTTGATCGCAATTAATTTATGTAATTTAATTATACAGAAAACAACATTTAAAAAAGACGATTGTATTCAATCTTACATTTATGTATTTCTTCTTTTTCCCGCCAGGCATCGTATTTCTTGGCATACTCGTTTTCTGTCTTGATGGCCACCTCCTCCTCTGAATCATCATCAAATAATTTCTTTTTCGACATATTCTATTCACATTTTCCGAATATAACGTGTGGTAAACAAGAATATAACCAAAAAATTAACACGACACAAAAACGAAATTCTGACAATTTGACACATCAGACAAATGTGAGAATTGACGTTTGACACATTATTTGTCGAATGTTACTAGACTTCTGTTATTGCTAGGAAAGCTGGTTCTGCCAACATACGTGATTATTTGTTTTAAAAATATTCGTGTCACTATAATGACAATAAATAATGAATAAATATGCCAGAGGATATGAAATATACATAAATATATAGTAAAGAGTGCTATTTACAAGATTTAATATAATGAGAGAGGTATAAGCTGGCAACATTAACCTAACCTGCATTCAAACCGGCTGATGTTTGATAACAGAAATCAGAATTTACTTTCCGATAACAAATAAGTCGGATTATAAATAAGTTTTTTACAAATGCGATAAAGAAAAAGTTTCAAAATGACTACAAATCCTAGAAAAGGTACCGATCCGGGGCCTATGGAAGAAAGTGACCAACTCACAATAAGGCCCTTGTAAGTGTAAACTTTAATATATTTTGAGAGTCACAAATTTCATAGGAAACCGGCTATGAATTGCTGGTTACGTTCAATACATGGGCCATGTGCAACTACAAAATTCTTATTCTATAATATTGAAGTAGCAAACGAGCATCCAGTTTTGAGTTATAGAGGTAGACTATGATGGTAAGAGGCCACTGCCACCCAAGTACATGTAGGCAAC
>DWLI01002845.1:0-12576 GCA_018249915.1 Cecropterus dorantes dorantes
CATTATTGGCGAACTGCTGGACACGGGTCTTCTCTGACGATGGAAAAGTCTAGGCCATAATCCACTACGTTGGCCACTCATATGGTATGGTGGTGCGAATTGGTAGAGTTTCCACACTTTTGAGAACTAAAAGAACTCTCTGGAGTGCAGTTTGCCTCACGATGTTTTCCTTCACCGTAAAACAGTGATAATTAATTTCAAAATCCATAATTTCTAAATTAATTTCTAAGTTCGTAGATATTTATTCATTACTCTCCAAATACAAATGTTCCCGTCACTTTAACCACATGAACGAAATAATAATATTACAACAATATGAGTAATATTGTTGTAATATTATTATTGTTATACATATATGTATGTATATCAACGAATTTTGTTAATAAATCAGATTATGTATTTATTTTAATAAACTTTCTCTACAGCCAAAATAATTTAAATCTATACCCCGACAGCATGATATCTAGATTTTTAGGTCTACTTTTCAATTTTAATAATTTTGTATTAAGAATGCATTCATAGCGGAATACGGTATTTCCGAATTGCCTATCAAAATATCGGCTTATATTATTTGCAGTCTATTAAAATTTCACAAAATGAACAAAATCTTCAATCTCGAGTAAGAATGTCTAGATACGAGTATGGTCCACAGTACCTACGTGCAGACTTTAGGCAATTTATTTTGAAGACGCGACCGATATTGATAGCGTTTTACATTTAAATTACAAGTTAAATTCATAATCCACTGATCCAATTTCTGCGCCTACTTTTTTAGTACTATGGTACAAATCGGAACAGGTTTCAATACACTTAGTTACAATAGGTATGCAGATTGTACACCATGTCTCGGGAGTTTATTGTGCGTATGTGTGCCTTTAAGTAGAACCCCGGTTCTTTAAGAAGTTGGTTACAACTAAGGCGTCAATAACTGAAAAATGAACCGCTTGTTTGAAGAAGATAGAAGTAACTAACGAGCATGTAGCCAATCTGAACGTAAGTAGTTACTGCCGCGTATCTGAGTAACTTCGTGAACGTGAACTGAAGAGGGGTTCTATCTGAAGTCAAACACTAATGTGTTGCTACTCGCGCGGCTTACGACTTTCGCCTCATATGAATGTGTATATCCTTAATTTTATAAATAACTAGTTCTCCCGCTTCAGTCATGTTTATTACGGAATTGAGTGTGATTTTGTGTTAATCAAGGTCATAAGCTACCTGTATGTCAAATTTGAGTAAAATCTGACCTGTTGCACGTCGAACGCGTAGTGTTTGACTGTGCTTTATTGGCGATCCGCGTGGCGGAGCGGTCACCATACCGCACTGACGCGCAGTGAGTTCCGGGTTCGATTCCCGGCCAGACAGACATCTGGATGATGAATTTAGAATTATGTCCATGGTCTGAGTGTTTGTGTATTCGTCTTTGTATGTCCATGGCACACGCGACACAGGAGAAAATCCTAGTGCGGGGCTATGAATGTAGAAAGCGTGTTTTTAATTTTTATTTTTACCTTTTCGATTAAAGACTAACAAGAACACATACATCCTGGCCTATAAAAATAATATTGAGTAATGACTAAATTGAAATCTAAATTTATCGTTTAGATTCCCGATTTCTTAGAGATTTAACCCGGAACCCTCTGGTTAGCAGACCGGTATTGCTACGCAAAACGAGTCGTATACTACTTCCACTTGACTTCCTTTGAAGTCACATAAAGTTGCTCATATAAGCATGCTTCTTTATTGCTTAATCGTTACGAATACTTTATAGCGATAGGAACATCCTTAAAACACAAAAAGCGCTACAAAAGGCGATTAAAATGGTCCATAAATCAATAAATATCAGATGAATGATTAGCATTGATGATGTTAAGGATTTTAATTAATTTTCACTATGTTATATTCCGTTCAAAGTAGCGGCTTTATAAATGTGCAAAGATTAACGATTAGATTCTGGCAATAAGATTCTGTATTTAATTGGTTCTTTACTTCAAATTACTTTGTAGATTAGGCTTAATTTGGTTTTATGGAATGATCATGAGTTTATATTCGTATTATATTATATGTAAACAATAAAAACAACAATCATAGCAAAGTTTATACCTTTGTTAACCTGTAAATGGAAGGACGATCCATTTGGCATATTTTTTTTTTAAATCTCACGATAAGGCAGACGGGCTATCTGATGGAAAGTAGTCACTATGGGGTTGCACCAGGGGAGTCGCCAATGCATTGCTGGCTTGGACGTAGAGCTCTTTTCATACCTTTTTTGAAGAGTCGAGAGATGTTTGAAAATAATATAAACGAGCACCTAATAAATGAGAATGTATTGAAACAAATAAACAACAAATCCATCGAATAGTAAGTAGTCACTGCCGTCTATAAACATCTTATGATTATCTGATGGGGTTGGCCATAGTAGCGTATTTTGCCGGAATAAATTGGCACTGCCTCTACCTGAAATTCCACTCCCTTTAAATCAGAACACATATCGTCTAAGACATAACAAATCCATAATTTATACAAATAAATAAAATTGATGAAAATGTCACTTTGACAGTTAAGACGAACTCAACTACATTCATTCGACGACGAAACGACGTTAAAATTCGACGTCGAATTTTAACGTCATCAAATGAAAGCTGTCATCCTCCGTCTGCACAGGCGGGTACATATAACCCAATTTCCAACTATTATAAGTATATAGTGTAGGTAAGTCCATTGCGACACTCCATTAGACGAGATAGTATTATAGAGCGCATATAAGCACATCCTTTACTCTATAAACGGTACGTCATAAATTATAGCCGTACCATTTATAGAGTAAGGATGTGCTTATAAGTTGGGCACGAGCTATCATGTAATTCCATTTCGTTGCTTCACCCACTTACAGACAAATTTATAATGAATCAGATTTTGACTGGTCTATCTCTAAACGTTAGGATCTTTTACCAACAGTAAGACTGTTGTTAAAAGATCCTAACGTTACTTAAAATAGCTATAAATTATATAAACATATTTATCATAAATTAATTGCATAACTTGTAACATTGTTAAAATCTTAAAACAAAAAACCTGACTGCTTCAAAAAGATTTTGTTCAAGATTATGTATTTAATTTAACGCTTTATAAAGGTTGTCGTCAAAATAGTCAAGTAAAAGTATATATGTATATTATAATACTTTAGTATATTTGTTTGGAACGGTCTATTTACTAGCTTTGATTAAAAATCGTCCCTCCCCCCTTTCCCCCTATTTGCAGGCGCCATTTTTTTAAAATATATAGCCTATATCACTTTCCAAACTGAGACGATTATAATAATATGTCATAGGTCTCAATCGGTCAAGTCGTTTGGACTGTAGCGCATGCCAAAAAAATGGACATACATACAAACAAACATACGCTCGAAAAATATTACCCGCCTCCTGACGCAGTCGGGTAAAAATATTTAACTATACACAAATTGCGTCCAAAATTGCACCGCAATCATTTTACTGATCAATTGAGGAACTCAGTGCAAACTCCACCGACTATCAATATTTGTATTCTACACCAGTATTTGCAGAACGATGTCTGCATCTGTATGATGTATGTTAATATTTGCTCTGCGACTGGCAGCCTTAAAGGGATGTTACAGCTTTTTCTCGTGTCTTCCCGGTGTTGTTTAAAGATGACAAATACCTCAATTACCATTTCGATA
The DNA here is from genome assembly GCA_018249915.1 of Cecropterus dorantes dorantes. Lineage (NCBI taxonomy): Eukaryota > Metazoa > Arthropoda > Insecta > Lepidoptera > Hesperiidae > Cecropterus > Cecropterus dorantes. Next base: position 3,698 of record DWLI01002845.1, read on the forward strand.
GCAAAGAAATCAGTAAATATACCGTTACGTTGAATTTTGCACGAAGAAACAAAAAAAACGGTACCCAAATTTGATTGTAAATCAATAAAATTGTCATACATCTTTGGAGCTTGAATTTCGCCTGCAGTTACATTAGCTGTTGCTTGCGACTTCGTACGCGCAAACTACTCGTATATTAATAAAAAAAATAGTAACAAACGAGCCTGCAGTCCACTCGATGGTCAGTGGCTCGTGGACATCTGTTAGCAACTTCATATAGTACAGGAGTTCTATCAGAAGTCAATCAAAGATGCGTTGCTAGAATGATTGTCTATTATGAAAGTGAGTTGGTTAATCCACCATTCGGCCGACACACAAGAACTGCTTCACGCTAGAAATAGGTATGGCGGTGGTACCTACCAGTACCTGATCGACAGAATACAAACTTTTAACCCCTTGGTGGGTAATATGAAAAAATACAGACACGTAATAAGTGCCTGCATTTTCAGCTTCAACAGTTAAGGCCCTTTGGATTATAAGTCAGGTGAGAGAAGAGTATCCTTTCGCTTTTATATAGACAATATATTGGTAGTGATAAGAGCATATAATGAGTAAGTACATAACCGACATTTTCATAAGAGCTTATTAAAATTTGCTTCGATCATATTCATTGGGATGTGTATGTACACTTAAGTATACAATATGAATTATCATAGGAAGACCTAAAATTAAATATTTTCGGCCGCGAATTAGGTCCCGGTCGGTCTTAAACCTTAGAACAACATGGTAGCTATTAGGACCGTCCACCATTGTTTATTTCTTATATCTAATCACCATTAAACGAACGTTGGATGATTACAATAATTTTATATTAGATTAAAACTCGATCAACATTTTTGCAAAACCGCAAACTACTTTGAAATTTTGTATAAAAAGCATACTGAGTGTCAATTAAGCACATCATGAGAGAACTAGAACAATAAACAAAAACAGAAAGGAAAAGTTTGGTTCTTTTTTTTTAGTCCTAATGTAACTTAATTTAAATAACAAACGCTTTTTTAATGAAAGCTTAATAGACTAATAGACATAGACCACTTTCCACGAACGGTTTAGCCTATTTGGCATAATTTTCATGCGAAAAAATTGCAAAGAGACAAAAAGCCTGAAACCGATTAAATTTCTAAATTAAACTTTATTAAAGTTGTTTACGTTTTAATTGATTTTTAAGCAAATATGGTTATCATCTCGTTATCTGTCCGAACAATGGTCTCTTTAAACGCGTCTCGGCGAATCGATTACACGGTCTAACGTCTCGTTGACATTTTTTGCTTGGAACAAATTGAAACCTTTCATTGTAGAGACGCCGACAGCGGTTCGTGTTTTTTTGTTCGTCGGTTTTCACCTGTACTTCCTCTTTCGAATCCTGATACTAAGTAGGACAATCAACAAGTTTGTGCTAATTAGTTCGCATATGGCACAGTCCGACTGTACCGGCTTTTAACTGGTTAATTTAATTCAAACGCGTGACACTAGAAAACAAATAACTACAAAAAGTTAAGTGGTTTGGTTAAGTGTGATATGAGGTGATTAAATTTCGCGTCTAAAATGCTTGTCAATTGAGTTTTAGTAACCCAATTTGATGTTTGCATGAAATTAATTGAACCTCGAAATGCTTTTAGCACTTAGAGAGCGTTCGTGAAAAGTGTTACTTCATAAGATATTTAAGTGTTACTGAGGTCGGTTTTTAATAGCACAAAACATGGTCGTACCTAGAATAAACACCTATGTTATAGAAATCTTTAGAGATGTAATTGATATATAAATAAAAAATATCTTTTATAGAATCGGCTTTTTAAACAATGTGAATATAACATTTAAAATGGAATTTGCAAACTTAAGAATCTGTCGTTTAATTTACTGTCAGATGGTATACGATCGTAAAATATAAATTATTAAAGTAACTTAACTTGAATAATTTCTAAGGCTAAAAGCCTTAGAAATTATTACACCTTATGATTAGATTTTAATAGTGCTACGATAGTTATCTATGTATTGATACAAGAAGTAAAATCTATCACATCACAGACAAAATAAAAAAAATCATTAATTACATTACTGCAATGTAAAACACGCGCCGTCAATAATGGCAGACGGTCTTTCAAACCTTATTTTCTCTATAATACGCGTTTTTTAAATTATTTAAAAATTAATGCACAAACGAAATATAGTAAACACAAAAAAATGTTTTAACATACATAAATGTTATCAAAAATAAAACAAACTATTGAAATTGAGAACTATTCATATTACATTTCGATGAAAATACATTTTAGTTTTTATTTGGGTTAATTACACCTCGCTGTCGACAACTATTATCGCTAACTGATTTCAATAGGTCCTTATAATTCCAACAGTCAGATTATCGTTGTATTCATCGGAATAGGCATAACATGATACAATCCTATTAAAATTCATAATGTCGACGAACAACGGCACCTAAATATTACGATGGACATTATGGCATTTCGCTTCCGCCGTTATGTTTTATAACATCACATTGTTCTTGTATTTCAATGAATTGTTTCGAGATGGTGACTAGAGATCGATTATTCGAACAATCGATTTTTTAATATCGAAGTTATGATATCGATAGTAATAAATCGATATATTGAATCGGTCTCTGGTATCAGAAAATTGACGTTTGAATTTTATGTCCTTGCTACTTGTTCTTACAATTATTCGATTAAATTGCTGTATGCGAGTGGGCTTTTCATCGTTACAATATTGATAGAGCAACAAAATGAATTAAAAATCGATTTTTGATTAATCGATCCTCTCGTCCGTTTTGTGTATCGATCCTTTAGATTCAAATCACTTTAAAAACCGATATTTTTTTGTTTTACGACATTGCGATTGACTTAACGGTGTTCGCTGACTATTGCTAGCTCACGCGAGTATTTCTACGAAGCATAAATTGAAGACTCATTGACGATCTTGGTGAAAGCTTAATCAAGTTAGATGGCACTTGAACACGTAGATTTCGTTACGCTAATAACGACGGGTGAGCCGAGCGATAAATTAATTCATTCGAATGTTGATTATAAAAAGATGTTTACAAAAAGCTGTGGTCGAGTAAGGCTTGATTATGTTCTAGTTTGAGTTTTGTTTGGTTCTATTTAGTTACGCTGCTTCTGAGCGCAGGTTTTTACGTAATGACTAAAACATATCTTTTCGTGTAGCTATTTGATTTTCGATACGCAAGCACAAATTTGAAAGATATATATTTTTTTTCTTGTTTCAATCATCATCAGTTTCTGTTCAAATCAACTCATACAAATCAATAAATTTGTCTTTTACTTCTGAAGTTCTTTGCAAGCTAGAAATACAATGGACAAAAAAATAAAAAAAATGGCAGTGTTGAATTGACTTCTTGCCGCTCGACTAGGGTACCTGCCACCCATACTTTTTAAAAAGGTATTGTAATTTATTTGGTGTACATTACTACTAGTACTTTGTACTGCATGAGAAAAATAAAATTACCTTACAATTTCCCGCGTTATTCCCACGTTCGTTCCCGCGTTATTCCCGAATTATTCCCGCGTTATTCCTGCGGGTATTCCCGTGGCTATTCCCGCGTATCCCGTGTTATTCCCGCAGAGCCGCGGGAACAACTTAGTAATTTAAGTCATATCAATGTATCCGCCATTACACATTTTTTTTAGACTGAAGTAGCAAACGAGCATGCAATCCACCCGATGGTAAATGTTACTACCGCCCATGGACATCTGAAAGCAACTTCATACAGAACAGAGGTTCTATCTAAAGTCAAGCACAGATGCGTTTCTACTCCCAAGGACTAAGATGGTCGCCTCATATACAAGTGAGCCAACAACCACACCCTTCCACCGAAACGCCGAACTGCTTCACAATAGAAATATGTGTGGCGGTGGTTTTCCCTATCCGAACTACACTGGTTCTACCACCTGGTATAAGAACATATGAGTAGATAAGTAAATGATAAAGGGTATATTAAATTGTTTTTCTGGATGAATTCTAAAAATTACTGACTGCATAATTAATGACTATAATGACAGAGCAGTAATTCATTCAAGCGAAACATTTTAACGATATCATGTAAATTGTGAATGTGAAGAATAATTTGTAAAGTATAAATCGATTAAGCAAGTGCTTTTTGACTTATCGTACGACGATGTGGAATATGTTGACGTTTAATATTCAAGAAATCAATCGTAGAACTGGCGAGGGTTCGTGGCCAATGTGACCATCAATTTGCTGTAAAAGATACAATAAAAGATACGTTTACGCTGTTTTATGAACTTGACCTATTACTATGTAAGCAAGATTTGCTGTAAATTTTTTGTAGCGCATTTAAAGCATCTAAGGATTATTTTTTCTTTTCTCTTTTTAATAATGACTTCTTATTGTCTTAGGTTTTTAGTGTTTTTAGTGTTTTTATCTGGATATATCAAAACATATGAGAATTAAAACATTTGTTGTATTAATGCAATTCAAATGTCAAAAAACAATCGTTGTAGATATTTTCGGAGTGAAAAATATGCTACGCAAGTATGTACTTATTTGTTATAAGTAACTAATTTCAAGTTGCATAAAATCGCTTGAGCAATTTTTATTATTATAGTAAAATCCAAAAATAATTTCAGGTTACTATTTTTTGGGTTTTTATCACGCTAATAATTAGAAAATTTGTTTAAAACGTCATTACTTTAGGAAGACCAATTATTTTTGTGTGTACCGTACTGTTCGTAGGGTTTTTAGGCTTTCATATTACTATGACTCTGCTGTCTGACTGGCCGTCTGTCAGTCACCAGGCTGTGTCATGAACCGTAATACTTTAACATAGGAATGACTAATTAAAAGGGTTTGTACATTTTTAAATGTAAAATGTGAAAAAGCCATCCCATTGTGACGGGAACCATAGTCACTCTAGGTTCAGTCGGCAACAATACGTGGCGTCTGGGAGCGCAGTTTTATGAGGTCATTGCTTACCTCACAGCCGTTTTATTTAAATTCCTATCCACATGTAGGATCACATATAAATTAACCCCCCACTAAAGCAGGTTTAATGAAGTAAGTCTGACTGAATACCTGCTAGCGATTTATTAACTGGTTTTTATTACGTTTCTTAGTGGCTCCACGTTAGATGTTACAAGTGAGTATCTAAGTTTAATAAACGTTCGGTATTGAAGTCATAGACAGACATTTAGATATTTATTTTTTTATACATATAGACGAGCTTTTACGGTTCATTCCGCCCTCTGCACCTCCCTGCGGTGTTTTCCTTTCATTGGAAACTTAATATATGGAAGGTAACGAAATCATAATTATAAACGATTATGTATTTGATTTGTATAATATTGTTCAGACATTTAAATTTTGTAACAGGGTACCATAGATAATACGTAATATGTATTATCTATAGCCACCTTACAATATGGGTGGCCCATAGAGAAATTTAAGTCTTTTTTGTTTAATTTAGAATCGGTACGTATATAACATATTTTTTTGGTAACGGTGTCTTCATTTATTGGAGGCGTTCCAACTTAGTCCTCAGGCGTATAAACGCATGTGTAGCTAACCTCAGGTAACACTCTGATCTTACTTGAGGTTGGTTATTAGATGTCCATGGGCGGCAGTGGACACTTGTCAGTAGCTGGACTGCATGCTCGCTTGCTACTTCCATAGTATAAATAACCGTCCAAGTGCGAATCGGACTCGCGCACAAAGGGTTCCTTACCATTATCTATAAAAAATGACAAAAATATGTTTTTGTATGGGAGCCCCCCTTAAATATTTAATTTTATTCTGTTTTTATTTTTTTATTAAAGCGGCAACAGAAATACATCATCTGTGAAAATTTCAACTGCTTAGCTATAAGCGATCAAGAGATACAGCCGGGTGACAGATAGACGGACGGGTTCCGTTTTTATCCTTTGGGTACGGAACCCTAAAAATTTCCGACTTAGGCCGCAATAAATTTAAAACAAGCGTAGGCTTGTGGCTTAGGACCACATATAAAAATAACGTTTCTCCGCGACTGCAGGTCTGCAGTTCTAAGCGTTCATTTTTTGCAATGGCAATAATAAAATGAAAAACTACGCTATAGCAATTAATCATCAGAGATAAAATGCAGGTTCTCTGATAAAATACTAGTTTAAAAGTGGCAGTGTTTATCGTGGGAGTTAAACGAGTCGAAAATAATCATGTCCACTGAACTTGTTGGCTGTTTTGTTTCCTTTATCAAATGAAAAAACAAATGCTTATACGTTATCGATGTTTTATTCGAAATATGATCTGTTTTGTATTTTCACGATTGTAAGATAAATATAGTTCCTAATTAACTCCCTTTGTGGAATATCAATTTACTTCTATGTCTGATGTTTGTCCGCTTCTGTGTCTGTTCCATGGCGATGTGTACATTACAAATAACCTTAGGTCTAAGTTTTATGGTGCTAATTACTTATAGTATTTTGGCTCTGTGATTAATAAAAAAGTACTACTTACTTATTTTGTACGAAATCACTTTTTTGGACCAAAAAAAGGAATTTCGTACAAAGTTTTGATTTCGGTCAGAAATCATAAAAATCAACATTTTAATATTTCTGTAAATTTTCTTCTACAATTTTTTTGACTTCTTTTGCACCGAAACTAGTAATAGTTTAAATAGCAGGTGAAGGTTCAATTTCGAGTGAAAAGCAAAATTAAATCAGTCAGAAATAGAAATATATTGGCACTGTTTATACTTACATAGAAGTTTAAATGGTTCTTTCAGTACATATAACAAAACTTTAGAACAGCGAAAAATCTCTCGGAAAAATATGGCGGTTGTCACTTCAAGAAGTTCGCAATGCTCCGAGATATGTCACCTGTCTTTTAGCATTTAACGCTTCGATAGTCGACCAGCAATACATCAGTGCAGACGTTTTAATTCGAGAGATTAATTTGAGAATATTCACTGTGTACTGAGCAGAACCGGGAGCGTTCACATGCGAAGTCGAGCAATCATTCGTTTTTGCAGCATCCACTCACGAAAAGTGTTATGTACCTGTCTTAACGTCTACGTTGGTCGAGGAGCGATTTGTGCCCTTAGTACGAGGTTTTCACTTAAAGTAACATTACTTTTCCTTCCATCATCGTAAAATAAATAGCAAGATATTGCCGAAAATTTAAACGTGTAATGTACTCGTTACTTTTTTTTTTGTTTTCGAGGGTGAAACCTTTAAAAGGTACTCGACGCCGTGAAAGCGACGCCGGGTTATGTGGGATTTTTACCGCACTAAAAGTCCCCCGGTGGTCCTCAGCGCTGAAGGAGAACTCCGGGATCTCAAAAGGAACGCAACCAGAGTCATGCAAGCGCGATGCCCTTTTCGGGCTCCTCCCTGGTGAGAATTTGCACTCACCGCACCTTCTGGTCTTTAGGACGGCAAGCGATCACGTATACCGCCGTCCTCCACGGGGTCACTCGACTGGACGGTTTGAGCTCCCACTCTTTCTGCCCGCAACCTCAGAAGCCCCCTTTTAGTCGCCTTTTACGACAGGCAGGGGATTTATCCCTGTTCTGGTCCCGGTACTACAGGGGCAAACGAGGAACGATTTATTCCTGTCTGTTATTCTGTTATTTATTTATGTCTCATGAGATGCTACAAGCGGGGATAAATATTTTATATACCATAACCACGTTTGTCATCAAGTGCTAAGGTGCTGAACTTTTTTTTTTAAATAAAGTTGCATGAAAAATAAAAAAAAATATGAAAACTGTCAGTCTTAACAATTCGAATTTAAAATTTACAATTAAGCCGGAACAGTCTGCCGGGTCAGTTAGTTTCAATATATATCATGATTATAGCACTTATTTCTTTTTATTCAGTTCATGAATCAAGTATTGTATTTTCATAATCATTTATTTAAGTAAAGAACATCGCACATGAAATACCGCTACCAAAACGACAAATGGCTAACGCGATAGTTTTTATTTGCTTTCAGATATTGGTAATTAAAGACACATTACCTTACTTCTTTACGATGATGTTGTCTTTTTTAAATCTACAATTCGATGTGCAACTTGCATTGTATAAATCTAATTAGACCGCATAAGAATTAATTTCATTTGCTTTGCATGTCAACATGTCCGCTTCAGGCGAGATGTCTACTCGTGACAAATGTGGGTTATAAAAACTAGACAACATTCCTTCTGACAGCGTCAGACTGAAATATCGTAATATAATCTGCCAACTTTATTTTTCTATTTGAAACGCATTTATGTTGCGTTCTTGTATTATTATGTAAGGTTGTTTATGATTTGGACCTAATAGATATTGCATTCGTTTCTTTTTTATTTCGGGCTGGCAAAACGTAAAATGACGCGTATAAAAATAAAACGAAAAAAATATGGAAGAAGAAAAAAGCAAACTGCACTTTGAATTTGGCTTCTAAAATAAATGCCATCTCTAAATAATAGACGACGTTATAGTAAAATCGTAATATTGGTTTTGATATGAAACTAGAATATAACCGAAGATTTCTTTCGATAAGAGGTTAGTTTTAATAAGAGGAGATAGGAGTTTCAAATATTTCACATGGAGAGATGAGTTAGGTATAGTAAACATAATAATGTATAGAAAGTAATAAAGTGGTTTGAAGGTGGTAGAACTCTTTGTAGTTCGACTAGGCGGCGAGGCGCCACCCCTACACCTGTTTCTGCCTAATAACAGCAGTGTTATGCGCTGTTGTATTCTGGTCTGAAAGGCGTCGTAAGGGAGACATGCTTTTCCGAGTCATTCCATTTTAGTCCTCAGGGGTAGCAACGTGTCTGTGGCTAACCTTAGGTGAGACTTTGATCTTACCTAGGGTTGATTACAGAT
>DWLI01002846.1:0-12570 GCA_018249915.1 Cecropterus dorantes dorantes
ACATATGGTTAGCCACAGTTAGTTGCTACCCCTGAGGACTAAGATGGAATGCCTCGGAAAAGTAAGTCTCCCTTACCTCCTTACTCCCTTACCCTCACAGACCAGAACACAGCAGTACATAATACTGCTGTTCTTAGGCAGAAATAGGTGTAGATTTGGCGGTGGTGCTTCCGGAGTCGAACCACAAAAAGTTCTACCACCTTTTAATATGCATTCGTAACGCAGTTAGCATTAATTACAATTTACAACTATTACAACATACATATATGATGTACTTATGATAAGAAAGCATGAATAGCTGCGCGGAGGCATCATTTATGTTATTATTGGCTAAGGGTCGTAATTTTACCGCTATATGTAATTCATCTAAGTCGTGTTAGCCGTTAAATCATACTTCCTTGACCAATCTGCTGGTGGTAGTGATAGTGTACTAAAGTTTATAATTGTGGAACCTTTTAGGTCGCCTCCACTTGTGGTAAGAGATCTGTGTCAGGCTATGGGATATAAAAGACATGAAGTATATTATGTATGGTGCCACCAATCGGATTCAGAATTGACTCCATACGGGTCACATTTGTCCTAATTACCTAGTGAGCACTTATAATCAAGTGGTGGTATGCTATATAGTCCATGTCAGGATGAGATTTGTAGCAATTTGATTTTGTATAGGAAAAAACAAGAAAAATACGCTTTCTACACTCATAGCCCCACACTAGAATTTTCTCCTGTTTCATGGATACCATGGACACACAAAGATTACACAAACGCCCAGACCCAGAACAGAAATCTAAATTTATCATTCAGATGTCTTTCTGACCGGGGAACCAACCCGAGACCCACTGCGTGTCAAACTGGTATGGTGACCGGTCCGCCACGTGCGTCGTACAGACTTAGTCTACATACAAAATTTATGTAGTTTATTGAACTATATAAAACATAAAAAATAAACTTAAGCCGGTAAACAAGTCAGTAGTTCATAATAAGTTATTAGTATAAATATAGGCCCAGTAATAGGGTTCAGCAAAATGATAATAAGCTAAGAATCAGATTGACGGAAAACGAATGACATTATTGCGGCTCATTACTATGAAGCAACAGTTAATTTGGTGGTTGACATTTCGTCAAGTCTTCAGAAAACTTTTCAATAGAAAAGTTTACTGTAGTTCTATAAACAAGGTACATTACGAAGGAAGTCACGATATAAACGAGGTTTAGTCCCATTTAAACTTTCTTATCAAAACAGAAAAGTTCCTGGCTATTTGAATGAGATTTTATAATCGAAAAATGTTTCAGACTTTTAGGGGTTTCAAGATAAAAAAAATTGATTATTATAGGTATTGTGATGCAACTAAAATGTATACAGTATGCCTTGAATAAGCTATCCCTGTCTTTCTGTAGATGTCGTGAAGGTAACTAATGGACATCCAGACCAATCCAGAAGATGGGTAGCATTGTCTTCCTGTGTAACATCAACATGCATTGCGGTTACCAACATACATGCTAACGGCGGTAAATGTTGGCAACATCTCCTATTAAAAGAGGCCTATGTTCAGCAATGTATTTAAAGAGGCTGATGGGATACCAAAATAACATGATCCTAAAGTTAAGCTGATTAACCACCCGGTATAAACTTTATAAGATTCAGGCATAATCTTTATGAAATATCTTTTAAGTTGCAATAAATTGTTCACTTTTTACTCTGTCGTAAAATCGATAAAAACAAAGCATTTCCTCTCTAAAAATAGAAATACGAGTATATCTATTAGTATACCTATGTATTTAGATTAATTTGTGCAATTTATGTACACTAGATTTGCCTTTCAAATGCACACTCCAATCGCAGGGCTGCTGGAAGAAATTTCAATTTGAAATAAGTAGTCCTTTCTACAATTTTTTTATGTTTGTATTTATCACTATAACGTGTACAAAAACTTGTAAAATAAAATAAAGAAATAAATATAATATTTAAATTTCCAGCCAAGTATAAACACTAATGTAGTTAGTTAAATAGTAGATGCTGTACTACAATAGTAGTAAATTGACTGCCCTTTTTTAAAGTATAATCTACTAAAACAATTCTGGAAAATGAAAAAGATTTTAAAGTTATATTCTACAAACAACGAATTCTCTATCTTTGCGTATACTTTACGCCTAAAAATTATCCAGCTTTGCGTATACTTTACGCCTAAACATATCTTGAAGTTACCCTGATATAAAATCACTTGACACAATTCGGCATATGCCGAAGAAATTGTCTTTTCCCCTTCTTCGTACAATCTATAAAACCTTTGAATAAACATTTACCTCCTTTGCCCTTAAGCAATCGTAAAAGGGATCTAAGAACTTCGTCCTAAACTTATTTAAACTTTTACCCTACAAAATCCTTCCCGAACTGTTTAAATGCGGAATAGAATATGTATTACAGTATAGGAAAAGGTAGCTGAGTCGATTTACCGGTAAATAAATGCTAAGTGGGTCTCTAAGTGTGCAAACTCTACGTAATGATAGTGTTTCTGGATTTGCCTGGCTAAGGAAATTGTCGCATAGCCGACAAATAGCTTCGATAAATTAAAAGTTAGTGTAATTAATGTGTGTAATAAATTTTGAGTATAGACTCTGGAGGCCGTTTTGCCATCTATTTCATTAAAACAGGAGGGTCAAGCGATACTAAATATTTTCTGGTTTAACGGAGCAACAGATTCCTGAAGCGACCTTAGAAGTAGCAACGCATCAGTGGTAAAACTAAGGTAGGATTCTTTGTGGTTGATTACAGACGTTCTTGAGCCACAAAATTAAGGATTAAATATTTTGAAACTATGTACTTTTTCTTTTCTACATTTTGTAGTCAATATACTTTAATTGTTGAAAAAAGGTGGAAAGGGAATGGCCGAAGAGTTTATATGAGAGTAACCGATTTAACGTAACCAGTTCTCTAAAGGATTATTGCTTGAAAATATATTAATAGTTGTTTATCATCCAGACATATGTATATAGGTTGGTATATAGTAGATTGAACTGGAGTAGGTATAGGTGCAATAATATAATAGCCAATTTGAATTGATGGAAAAATATAAACGTAAACGGTATAGATATAACGGAGGAAAGAATATAGGAAAGTATTATATATGTTTTATTATTGTCTGAGGTAAGTGGTGAGGAAATATTTAGCAGTTTATCGTTCATCTTGTCGCGGTGGGTAATGTTAGCTAGAGCTAGCATCCGGTTAGTTCTTAGCACGCGAGAGTGTGAATTTGTGTTTAGAAAGAAGCTTTGCATTCTACCTATGTAAGTTTCTGATATTAAATTCTTTTCTGTCTGCAGTCTTATACTACTTAGATATTTACTTCATTCTGATGTGAATGAAATAAATGTTTTTAGAATTTGTAGGCAAAGGAAAAAATGTATAGGCGTTTGATTGATGCTTGTGTTGGTTTATGTAGACGTTTATAAGTCAGGATTAAATAAGTAATTCAATACTTGTAACAGTAATTTACACTAATATTTTAATAAAATTATTATGAAATATTCCAAACAGTTTATCGAACACTATAATATAATTATAATCTGCTTTGAGTATTCTTCATATTGATCACGATTATTAGTTTGCTCGCTTTGATCCACTGCGACCCTGATGTTAAGTGTCCACTAACACCCATGGACATCTGTAATTAACCCAAGATAAGATCGGTCTTATGTAAGATCAGCCACAGATGCATTGCTACCTCTGAGGACTAAGTTCGGGTAAGTATCGGAAAGTAAAAGCGTCGGATAAGTATGTCTCCTTTACCCTTCAGACCAGAACAGGGCAGCGGTATACACCACTGTGATTAGGCAACAATAGGCATGGCGGTGATGCTTCTGGAGTCGAACCACAAAGAGTTCTACCAATTTTTTAATTGACTAAGCTCATAAAAAGTTCCAATACTACGTCCCAAGTAAAACATATACCTCGGAATATACTCATGAAACTCAATGATAAAATAAATTCAATTTCCAATACCGTACTTAATACGAAACGAGTTCACTACACGCCCGCACCTAATAAGCGAAGACTGGCATGAACTTGAATGAAGTGAAAAATTCTGTTATTGTCATTCCGGCAACGTAGCACTGGTAATGAGCTAAGTTCGCGGTAACGCCTCGTAACTTACATACCAATCGGAGTCCGGTGTCGGATCCGTCCCATCGCCATTGGTAATCATGCCGCAAACATTGAAAACAAAACTTCTAATTATGTTTCAGTTGGCCTTACGGGTTAGTTATGAATAGCTTAAAACTTTCAGACCCGTATCGTGAAGGTTTTTGAGAAACTCAGTTGTTTATTATTTGTTCATGTATTACATGCTCCGAGTAACTATGTATAGGACGGATAGTATAATAGCCGATTTGATTATTGATAGAAAACGTAAAACTTAAACGGTTTTAAACGGTCTTAAACGACATCTTTGATAATTCTAATGATTTCGGCAAGATAATAATGATAATTGTTATGTTGGAGACAGCAAGAAATAATTTTTCTATGCAAAATTTTTTAGAGCATGAATTTGAATAGCATTATTGCTCCCACTCCTGGATACCGGTCTAACAGTGATAGGTTTCGTCCTAGTCTCCCGCACAGGCCAAGTAACTGGTAGACTTCCCTCTCCTTTGAGAACTTTTTTTAATTTTCATACTTTTTGAAGTTGCTTCAATTATCATATCTCCTTTTACGTTAAAGCACATTAATTTGAAATACGCAAAAACTAATTAAAAGCAGCTCTATAAAAACTACTGAAGTATTTTAATTTATTTTGGGTTATACTTAGTGCTCCAGAAACAGCGCATTACGCAGCAAACAACAGAGAAGCAGGCAACACTTTTAGCCGCCGTCTGGCCGCCAAGTCCGTAAATGGAATTTGCAAGTAATTTCGGTTCGACCTCGCCCCTGCTCTCTTGTCTCCGCGTGTCGCTTCCATTACAAATTGTGTTGGAATAAAAATATACGAAGATATTTATGGAGCTGTTGATACCGTTATCCATTTTTTTAATTCTTGACAATTTATTATGTAAATGTTTTTATAACAATACTTACCACTAATATATCCAATATCACCAAGTTTGATAAATACAAAAACTGCATTACACGTTAGTCTTGTTAGTCTTCTATATTTGATTTTATTTTTCAACAAAATTCTTAATTAAAAACTGTATAAATTAAACACGTATTTCTCGCAGTGGTGTTTTAGTAAAGTTTTATTATAAAGTTATGACTAAAAATATACCTGAGGAACAAAGGGGTTCCCTAGAAGGGTTACAGGGGTTCCGCGTTCTCAAAAAACCAAATAAAAAGTTTGTATATTACCCATAAACGCTATGCTATTATAAAAAATATGTTAAAAAATAATAATCTGTTAGCATTAAATAGTTGTTAGATACATTATTTTGATTATTATTAATTTAATATTTGTTCTTTTCTCAAGTCGCAACATGCATGAAAATATTCAAAGTACAAGTAACAGTAAGTAACAGTAGCTATCGAATAGCCCGTTAGGGTTTCACTAAAAAAGTTTAATCAATTAGGGTTCCATGGTCAAAAACTGACTGTGTGACAAATTTCCGCGAAATTCAGTAGATTAAGCGTATAATACATCCTCACCAAATTTTACTAGTAAATCTTACTTAATATTAATAGTAAGATTTACGAATAAAATAAAAATATACTAAAAACATTAATATATTAATTTATTTGTAGCAATAATAATACATATGCATCATACCATTATAAAATAAAAAGATGATGATATTAGCAACTCTATAAAGATCCGTCGGTTCTGGGAAGAAGCGGGCGTGTAATAGGAAATGTTCCGCATATTGACTCCCGACGTTCCGAGATCTCTAAACAATGACACTCAACTCCACTGACTTGTGTCTACCTTGCAATCGGTTTCATTTTCCTTAAAATATTTATTTTTAAGCTTTATTATACAATCATCATAACACAATGTCTATTTACTTTGTATTTTTAAGGAATATCCTTTGTAAAAGATCAGTTTGTAGTTTCGTAATGTTTTAGGAAAAAAGTTAGATTACCTAACTTTTTTCCTAAAACATTACGAAACTACTAATTACAGCTAACATCACAATATTGATATGTTAAATCAAATATTTGTATGTTATAAAGGACATTAAAAGGTAATGTAATGTTTAAAAATTAGCAAAACATAAAAATATGCCTATAAGATTAAATTTTATTACGCCTTAAAAGTCGGGTGTTAGTTTCAAATTTACAAAACGTAATCATTAAAACCGATTGAAGTGCGGACTTTTATAACTTTTCTTTACCAAAGTACACTTTAAACATTTCATAATTGATGCGGTTTCAAACAAAACACCTCGCGAACTTTTCAGGCCTTTGAAAGATCAACAAATTTCGGGAGTCCGTCAAAGCGAGAGGATAATTTGAAAATCGCTACCGATGCCTAGAAAAGTTGAAATTGGAAATCTTGTACAGTCATCTTCATAAAATAATTAGGAATTATTAACGTTAATTACTTATAATATATTTCGTTTTTCTATGTTATTTTCGTATTTTATGTTTTGATTTTATTTAGTCTCTAAAACATTTACTCGATGTCTCTGTCGAATTTTTATCATTAATTATTATATTACAAATCTTCTTGACTTTTACATTTTTTTTAATTGTGTAAGGTACAACAGGCTATCCAAATGTTTGCTTTATTTTATTATTATGCTTTAATGTGAATCGACAAAATTGTAAGATCATTAACTATTCACCAATGAAGTATCAAAAAAATCATTGTCAGATTAATTACAAAATTGTTAACGGAATATATAAATGCATTAAAATTTATTATTGATATGTTTTTTTTATTATGTGGACGCAAACGAGCATGTAGTATGCCTGGTGGTAAGTGGCCACTGCCGCCCATGGACATCTGTAATCAACTTCAGATAAGATCAGAGTCTTAGTTGAGGTCAGATACAGATGCTTTGATACTCCTGAGGATTAAGTTGGAACGCCTCGGATAAGTAAGTCTCCCTTACCACAGCCTTCAGATCAGAACACAGTGGCGCTAAAGACTGCTGTTGTTAAGCATAAATAGATGTGGCGGTAGTGCTTCCGGAGAAAAACTACAATGAGTTGATAGAACTTCAAATGTTTATTCATTTATAAAGGTTTGGACAGGTTACATCTTAATTTCGACCTGACTTTAATGTGAAGTTTTTTTTACATTTAGTTTATTATTTACGCTCACATTTAAAAATTACTTACAAGATCGCTCGAGAAAGATTGTGTAGTTAAATGTATGTATATGAGTGTAATTTTATTTCATATCATTGTATATGAAACTACCTGTGTTGCGCAGTTTCACCCACTATTACATAAGAAAAAACAAACAAATAATAATAATAGCATGATGTTATATGGCCTATAGCCTTCCTTGATAAATTTACTATTCAACACAAAAATATTTTTTAAATTTGATCCAAAAGTTCCTGTGATTAGCCCGTTTAACTAAACAAACTCTACTCCTTTATAATATTATTATATTATATAATTATATATTATATTAGTATTAGTATAGATTACAGAATTATAGATAGGGGCTTTTCCAGCTTCTGTAGAGTATGTGTTACTGGTATAGATATTATTATAATTATTTAGTAATAGGTACGTTTATGTTTTTGACTGTATCAAGATATACCCGGAGGCAAAATTTAACTTTGGGACCTTTGAAAACCGAAAAGCTGATCTGTTCGATAGACAGGGTTGCCAGCTCATCGACTTCAGATTAGACGTCCCAATATTCTTTAGTTTATTAAGCAAAAAATTAAAGTTACTAAACTTTTTACGTTTTATTTAAGTACAATATACAATATTTAAGGTCAATATTTTAAGGGGAAAGAAAAAGTATTCTAAACTTTCTTATTCAGAATCTCTGCAGATTTGAGCTTAACATAAATTTATTTATTTAATGTCATAACAATATTTTCGCTATTTATTTGTGCCATTTATTTGTAAAAATGTCCTAAAATGTTATGGTAATATGTGGTCACGATAAGGGCAAATATGTTTGCGTGTTTATGTTAACCCTTATCACATCTTTACAAATACCCTTTGGCTTAGACAGGTTATCAATTAAGATTAAGAGGGTGCTACTGATGTTAAAAAAATCACCTGCTTTATTTTTTATGATAATTTATTCCTCATAAATGAGATTAAGATATGTAAAATGAATGAATATGTAAAATGTAAAAATATGTAAGATATGTAAAATGAAACAATGAATTAGAAAATTTGTTTACCTTTATTTGAAATAATTTAAAATGCACCATATTTTCCTCATTTCAATTTGCTTGCCTATTCATAACATTAATTCGTGCTTTTACTAGGACAAGGCTAAAAAAAGTGGGTTAGATGCAGCATCGCTCTTAATAAGACAATACGAGTGGATTTCTATACATTGAAAAGTACCACGTATCCTATGAATAATATAAGCGACCGCCAAAGTGTTTATTGTGATAACACGGCTGGCTTCGCATCACAACCGCAGTCTCATGTGAAATAAAACACCTAGATTTTTCCTCTCAATCTCTGGAGGTATGTCTGTACAAGTGCGCTGCACCGAAACATCTTAAGAACACGGAACTATCTTGGCAAAGTGACACGTAATATGAACGTCACAAGTTTGAGGCTGAGAGGCTTCCTGGATTGTTCTACGTTAACAGTTGCAACGCGAATTTTAGAACATAAGGAGCTACAGAGAGGATTAGTGTGCGGCATTCTGTGTCAAAAGGTGAGAGAAATAAGGCTGGTAGTCATTCGTGAGCTCGTACGGTTGCCCGTGAGACTCAGAATTGAGGGAAGGCGGCAGTAAATAACAAGCGGGATCGGATTATTTCGATAAGATCGTAAAATGAAACAAGCCGCGCCTCGTCGGGACGTTTTCTTTTTGAATATCTTGAGCAAGTGGTCGTTTAAAAATATTGCGATTGCAGTTCGCGGGATCTGTTTTTATGCCATAATTCATATTTGCTATTTTTTATCTTCCGGCCTAAAGGGTCGTATTATTTGGCAATAACTCAAAGTTGTAATGGTCTCTTTAAATTGTATACCGATAACCTTAAAATATTCGCAGGTACTAAGTCATTATAAATCAATCACATAGATACCTGCGAAGTATTTGTTACAAGTTTTAACTAAATTGCAAAATAGCAATTTGTGATAGCTTAGATTTATTTATTTTGTTTCTAAAGCTATTAATAAAGTGCAGGTATATAAAGAATTTTATAACTCTATCGTATTCGTTTTCTATATGAAACTTATACCCGAGCTACTATTTATAAGCAATTAGTATGTTCAGATAGCGTGACTATAAGTCTGGTGCTGTAGTTATCTTTTCTCCAGAAATGTCTTCTAACATTATTGCGCATTTGCTCGTAATTCTGTTTTAATTAAAAGCCAATTAATTGCTTACATTCAAGACATTCCACCAAGACTTCATAAAGGCGACTTTGTGAAATTCTCTTCGTGAGTATCGTGGGCTACAGAGGTCCTTTGGTGCTTATTTTATAAGTATTGGCATACCTCACTACCTACGTTTTCGTCATTCCAAACTCATTTGCAGGTGAAGTACAACCAAATTGAATTTTAGATTTTTTTATTATTGTGTTCAAAGTTTTCGAGATTAAAAGTTATCCGTCAAATTTTTTTTAAATCGTAAATAAAATAAATCTATTTGAAGCATTACTATTTATTTTTTTTACTTAAAAATCTTATTCAAAGCGAGTGTTGGAAAATGCAGTCATGTATTTGGTACTATCTTTTCCTGGACAGTGTCTGGCCCCGCGCTGTAGGCTTATAGACTATAGACGGGTCGCGGGACGCCATATAGTTATATTGGCAGCTATCGCGAACTTACATGCATAGAAACCACTTAGTTCCGCTGTTTTCTTCTGGTATTGTTGCTAGAGTCCTAAGAACCAGCCTTTAAACGGCGGCGGCGCTCCACGAATTGCGGCTCTTTAATCTAACAGTTATAAACCGCTCGGATTCTTGGACACGCTTTCAATCTGTAATAATGTATACCAACTTAGATGAGGCCATAGATAAATATTTATACAGAAGTAATAAATAATTTAATCATATACCAAAATGTATACATAAAACGACACGGACATAGGAAATGCAAAAATATAAAAATAAGTAATGGGCCGTTAATAAAAATTTATAGCTAATAATATAATCGTTTTTGTATGAAATGCTTGTTACATAGCGGAAATCGGTTTATCGTTGTTTTAGCACGTATTCGGTAAAGAAGCGTCCGGATGCAATCTTTCCCGAGCGGGTCTGCCCCGCGCCGGAGGCTTATTGCCTACGTGCGGCGGCTCTCGGGACGCCATATTATTCTATCGGCGGCTATCGCGAGCGCCCACGCGCCGATATTAGTACAGCCCCGCTGCCTTCTTCAGATATTACCCCGCGTCGTAAATAATACTGCCACTAAACGGTGCTGCAAAGCTCGTCGCTTATTCCTATAACAGTTACTTACTGCGCTGACTTACGGGACACTTAGGACCGCCTTACAAACTACTACAAGTCGTATTAATGTCTGTCGACGTAAAAGCTCCTTATGTAGTATCTTGGTAATGCTGACGTATATTATGACATATGCATTTTAATAATGTTTGCGACTGTTTGAGATAAAATTATAACATTAGTTATGTTTTTATAGGAAATGGTAGTTGAAGCTGCTATATTTTATTGATTTAATTTAGGTGTAAGTGAGAAGTTCCTGTTGTTTCTGGCTTAATAACGTAATAAGAACGGCCGCAGTCGTTATTGCGAGAACGTTGCCGCTGAGAGTTGGCGGAAAAAGTGAAAGTTTTTATCTGCGTCCCCGGCCGCCCGTTCTCATTTCCACGGAGCCACTCTTGATCGCAATCGCCCACTAGGGCTGCACGTATACAAGCCGCGTAATTGCTGATTCTCGATGCACGTGCTTGTCGTTGCCGCTTATTGAGACGCGAACATCGATTTCAGCGAATCCGCACATGATTGATGCATCTGTTTGCGTTAACGGCACTCATCCCTTAATGAACGTTCAGTGCCCTCGCAATTAAAATATAAGCCGGAGTAATTGGCTCTACTTAACTTCCTAAGTACTTTACTATATAATATGTGTTGTTGGCGTTTGCATAGGTGATGGCAGCCCTAAGACTTCACGGAATGGAGAACAAAGAAAAAATATGTACACTCAAGGGAGCAATAAGTCAAAAAATTATGTGACCTACGCAGCGGGCGAGGAACTCACAATAAAGTGATAGGTACGTCGTAAAGCTAGACAGTTCTTACCCATCACTTCCTGGCTTTATGAGCCACACTCGCGAGGACTGAAATTATTTCTCGTTAGACTATTATCACTTTAGAATATACGAGTATGTATTTCAAAGTTTGGTGTTGTTTTGTTTTGAATACCGATGACGATGTAGTTTAATTCATCATCATACTTATGTATTAGTAATGGATAGTAAAAATAATATAGAAAGTAAGTATAACATATAAGGTTTTTTGCAGTCATAAGCCTAATTAGAGATGTACCGGTTCTTGAAGCGACAGTTGCTTTATTGACATATTTATGCCAGTCCCCTAAGTACGAATATATTACGTAAAACAATCGTTGCTTACGTTTTCCCTATCGTTAAGATATTAAATTTTTGCAATATAAGCTAAATATTTAAGGTTAATAAACAATATTTAATTTAATGCTACTTAATTTAATACTATTTCATTGCTATCTAATCGTGTATGTAAATTAAGAATTTTGTATATATAACGGATTTATAAATAATATGAATTTAATAATAGTTACAAAAGGTCCATTTGAGATCCGCCGAAGAAGTTGCGGATACGGATACAGATCTTTCTTATGCCTCGGATGTCCGCGGATACCGATACGGATCTACGGGACATCACTACTCCTAATACACAAATACCAGGTTTCAGACCCGGCATGATGAACACTTAGTCACGAGAATAGTGAATGTCGACCTGAAAGTTTACTTAAATACTCAACATAGGAGGACAGAATATTTTTAAGCTTTAAGCTCACTTGAGCGACTCAGTCAACTACACTGGTTTGGCCAGGTGGTAGAACCAGAGTAGTTGGAGGCACCATCGCCACGCTTATTCCCAGCGTAAAACAGTTATACTTTTTTAAAATACACATCCGTCGTTCCATCAACCCATTATTGTGCCACTGCTGGCACGGGTCTTCTCTCAGATTAAGAGTTTCAGGCCATAGTCCACCGCACTGGCCTAGTGCGAATTGGTAGACTTCACACCTTTAAGAATTTGTTAAAGAACTCTCAGATGGTTAGGTTTTCTCACGACGTTTTCCTTCACCGTAAAGCAGTGATAGTTAACTTCTAATACCCACATAAAACGCAGTGGTGCGTGCCTGGGAGTAGAACCTCGGATTCCCGATAGAGAGACCGACTTTCAAACATTCGGCTATCACTACTCTTATAAATTTGTGCATTTTTAACTTAAAAATACAGCTTTTGAGT
>DWLI01002847.1:0-12570 GCA_018249915.1 Cecropterus dorantes dorantes
TTAACAAAAATAACAATATCATAGAATGTAGAAACGTCGTATGCAACAGGCGGTCTTATCGCTAAGCAGCGATCTCTTCCAGTCAACCTTATGCATATTATTGGCAAAGGCTATCTTGTCCTCTGAGATTAAGAAGAGTTGAAATTTACTGTTAAATTTAGTACAAGGTATGAGTGGGACACAATTAGTTGGTTCCAAAGGGCAAATAAGGTGTAAAATATACTATACTGTGACATATCGCTTATTTGGTACAACTGTGACATAAATGTATTAACGTCGATATTGTTTTTAATAAACGGTTGGTAGAATATATATTTTTTTCTTCCAGGAGTAGTAGTAAATCCTTGTCGTCGAACGGTACGGGAGTGGAAGGGGATGAAACGTCCCGCGAGTCGGACACCACCCCGCCGAGCTACCGCGTCACCGGACGGTTCGATCCGGATGAGACTGAAGCAGCTAATATGCTTGGTATGTTTTTATTTATATAGTTGGCGGAGATTGTGATTTTGTATGCCGTTTCGTAAGGTTATTTAAGCAGTGGTTAATTTGAAAGGTATTAAAATTTAAAACATTGTTTTTGGTGTGTTTAGTGTCGGAAATTGATTATGTCGGGTGTTAAATGCAAATACAGAGAGTTTTAAAATGAGTAAGTAAATTAAATGATTAAGGACGTCCCGCGTGGCGGAGCGGTCACCATACCGGTCTGACACGCAGTGGGTTTCGGGTTCGTTCCCCGGTCAAACAGATATCTGAATGATGAGTTTACATTCTGTTCTGGGTCTGGGTGGTTGTGTACCTGTGTTCATGGTACCTACCCAGAAAGTGTTTTGTTTTACGGTGATTTTATTACTTTGGGGAATATTGTTGCTGATTTTTTTATTGATTTTTAGACTGAAGTATATGTATACGTATAGATTTGATAGTAAAGGAATATTTTATGTTAAAGTACGCAGAAACTTGTATTACGAGTTTATTTGTTTACTTTTGTTATAGTAAAAGTAAAATGTCTAATTTGTACTAGAGATTCCAAAACTGATACCGAATATGAGTCGAAGGTCGACGAAATTACTCACAAAAATGCGGATGACAGATTGCGACTTGACTCATTACATTGCGTGCTGTAGTGACCACGCGAGCGTAATTGTTTTGTATGAAAGAATACCAAGTCACGACACGCATTATTTTAATTATATTATGTTTAAAGTGTTATATATTGTAATGTATACTTTATGATACCGGTTTATAAATTTAAACTATTAATGCGTTGTATACATACAAAAAATGCATATTACATGTGGTAGAAGCGATACAGTTCGATTCGGGAGGTGCCATCGTCTCACCTATTTCCAATTTGAAGTACCTACTCACATTGGAAATAGGTGAGACGCCACATAGGTGTGGCGTTGGTGCATCCAGAGTAATACCACCTAAAATGAAAAATATCAGCTAAAGTAATATTTATATTTATCAACTTTCTGTTTGCAAACATGATTGAAAACCAATCTTAAGGGAGAGTGGGTCTTACTTACTTTAACACTCGTCAAAAAAACGTCAAAAATTCAAAATACCGTCCCGTAGTCAATATTCCTTAAAGGAAATCACGCGCTTTTTCCAGTTATATTCAAATATTTCACTATAGGTATGCATGTAATTTCAGCGCCACGCGACAAAATGAAAAATATGAGTTTAATTATTATTTACATTTATCAACTTTTTGTTTGCAAGAATTGAGCGAAAACTGTATTTATGAATCCCTCCATGCAATCTTAAGGGAGAGTGGGGTCATACTTACTTATACACTCGTCAAAAATAGTTGAAAACTTGTTTGTTCCGCAGTGTCCCTGGGCAGCTCCCGGTCGGGCAGCCCGGGCGCGTCCCCGGTGGGCGGCGGCTCGCCGGGCGTGGCGGGGCTGCGCGGGAACGTGTTCGTGCCCATCTCCAGCCCGCAGCCGCCCGACGCGCACCACGCTCACCACCCGCACCACTCGTACCACCACCATCTCATCAGGTAACATCGCACTCTTTTTTAAAGGGGTACAACTCTTTGTGGTTCGACTGCGCAAGCACCACCGCCATACCTATTTCTGCCTAATAACAGCTGTATTATGTGTTGCTGTGTTCTGGTCTGAAGGGTGCGGTCAGGGAGACATACTTTCCGAGGCATTCCATCTTAGTCCTCAGGGGTACCAACGCATCTATGGCTAACCTTAGGTGAGATTTTGATCTTACCTAGGGTTGATTATAGACTTTCTTGGGCGCCAGTAGCCACTTACCATCAGGTGGGCTGCATGCTCGTTTGCTACTTCCATACCATTAATCACACATTACACAATCGTCTCAATGAAGGGCACCCGTCCCCGCGTGATCTACTCTGATAGTACATCTCCGTCCATCAGGAGAGTGTTTAGTTATCGAGGAGTGTTTCCCTGTGGGAATCTTCCCGGGCACAGTGGAGACCCTCCAGACCTATATATGTCCTTATGCCCCCATGCCCATACAACTGATAAATTTTATTCTAAGAAAACTGAATTGCAAGGCAGAACGAGCACGATTCAATTGAAGGCACCACCTATATCTAACATGAAGATTTTTTTACTTTACTTAGAAGAAACCATCTTAGTCCACAGGAGTGGAAACGCAACAATGTTTACTTCAGACAGAACCCTGTTCTATTTAAAGTTGGTAACAAATGTTCACTGGCGGCAGTGGCCACTTATTATCAGGTGGACTACGTGCTAATACTCCAACATTGTTGAAAAAATCTGCTATATATTAAAGACATATTAGCAGTTTTTTTCTAATTGTTATAATATATGAGTATCATATTCGTACATTGCGGATAATTTCACAATTTCATTGTAATCTGATAGTAAAGTTGAATTAATATATCACATTATTTATCTTAGGACTGTATTATATGCAAATTATTCTATAATTTATTGGAAAAAAGTACTAAAATATTAATCTTCTTTGTCAGGCCCGAATTAGTTCGACCGGAGAGAATGAATTCACCTGTGGGTGGTGGTGTGGCTACAAGTGTTATCAGAGTTTCACCAGCCCCTACTTATCATTACCAGGTAAGCTTTATTTTTGCTATTTTCCGATTAATCCGACTGACTTAAACAAACTAAACTAAACTAACCTAACCTTACCTAACCACCGGCAACACGGATTCGTATCCGATCGCGATTTCATGTTGTCCGATCAACTCACACTTAAAACAAACACTCATCATTGAAATTAACTATAAAAAAACGTTATTTGAATAAAATCCTCATAGTGATACAAGGCGCTTTATATTAAAAAAAAAAAAAAAAAACACCTAACTTAACTTGTTAATTTATATTTTAGGTGGAGAATAGAAACGGACCTACAAACATACAATCCAGTCAATCGAACGTTATCGGCATCCAAACTTCAGGACTGGCCATTCAAAACAACATTCAAACCAGCTTGAACGCACCGACGACCTTACAACAAACGCAGACGCTCCCGTCGAACGTTTCGTTGAACTTGAACAACCTGAGCCACCAAAACTTGCAGACGAGCATCGCGAATACGATTCGAGGCGTGAAAAACGATGATATCGCACACAACTTGGTAGTGAACAGAGGTCAATTACCGTCGAACGGGAATGACCTGCACCATATATATCGAAATCAGCAATTGCATATCCGTAACGGTATACACGAGCCGTACAGAAGAGAAGCAGATGTCTCCCCGCCTTTGAATAGCCATGAGAATTTTGCGAAGAGAAGGGTTTCGGATTACGATGAAGAGGAACTGTCAGTGCCTCAAGCGGACTTGAACCGTATCATCGACCGTCCGATAGAACTGTCCGAGGCCCGCGTGATGGAAGACAAGAGGATCGTGAAACCGGCTCCGTTGCAGGCGAGGTTGCTGTCGGTGGTAGATCCAGACGCGAAGGACACGGTCAAGCGGTTCTATGTGATACCGCAGAATACCCTCGACAAGAAGATCGTGCTGATAAAAAATGAACCGACCGAGACAGTTCAGGTAAGTTATTGTAATATTTCCATAAAGAAAGTGCTTAAATATAATAAAGCAATTATTTATATGTAAAGGGTACTCACGATATATGTAGGTTTTGAATTTCTTTATTGCCAATATTTACACTCAGTTGCATGAATCATGATTATGACGAAACTCATGAGAACCCGTAAGTACCTGTTATATTTAAAAAGTGGATCAATACCGCCATTATATTAAATTCTATTAAAACACATATAAAAACGTATTTACCTAGCAGGGATTGAGACCTGTCCATCTGCACACTTATTGTATTTCATATTACATAGCCTGCGAATCCTAGTTTTAAGTGTCTTTAATAAATAACCTCATATTTACCGGTGCTAAAAAGTATGTTATTTCCTAAATATGTATAATACTTGACAAATTTTGTATTACAGATAGAGCATAAGAGTCATCAGCTACTTAACAACAATGAACCAGAGCCTGACCACAGGAATCTGGATAATGGTGACCATGTAAGTTAATTTAGTTTTGTGTTAATTATGTTAAGTGTATATCTTTATAATAGTAGTTCAAATTAAACTCGTTCTAGTGGAAAATATCAATAAGTAAATAAGAGTGCTGAATTATATTATAGATGCTCATTAAACAAAAGATAAATTTGAATTGTTTTTTTTTTCTTGTTTATACATGTAATATATTTTTCAGATAAACAATGTCAATAGTAGTGCAGTGATTGTGCACCCCAGTCAGTTATTGCCCGTGTTACCACCGCCTACATCACATACTGCTATAATAGGTAAGATAAGTTATTAATATTATTTTTTAAATGGTCTAAATTTCAATTGCTGAAGGAGCAAGAATACCTAACTTATGGATTCATTCTAAGTTATAAGAGTTTATAATTTTGATAAGCGTTATTTTATTTATATGATGCGAAGTAAACTATGAAACTAGGAATAATAATATAGAATAATAAATATAGATGTATAATGTAATTATTAAGGCGGTTTAACATTTCCGGGATTGACTCCGGGTGAATTTTCGTCGCGTCTAACATTTAATCTGTGACTAGCCTAACAACTGCAAATGCTATTATTTTTTTAATAAGATTGAAGTGATAAAGTAGCATGTAATTTGCAAGTGGTCACTGCGACCCAACGACAGCTGTAAGCAACTCTATAAAGAACCATAAAGGGGTTCCATCTGAAATCAATTACTGACGCGTTGCTAGTGTTGCTGCTCCTGACGATTGATATGTTCGTCTTATGTGAAAGTGTAACAGCAACGCCCTTTTACCAAAACCCATATACTTTTTTATGTAAGAATACTTTAAGTGTGTCGGTTGTATCCTCCTTGTCGAATCATATTAATCTACCACCTTGAAACTCATAGTGTTTTTTTTTATGTACAGTGTCAACAGGCGGCGTGTCGAGCGGTGTGTTTCCATGGCAGTCGCTAGTGCCGCTGCTTCGTGCCGCGTCGCCCCCCGCGCCGCAGCCCGCCTCCCCGCGGACCCCCCGCACCCCACACACGCCCCACACCCCACACACGCCGCATACCCCACACACGCCCCATACACCACACAATAAGACCGAGGATCAAATCAAGACTGAGAGTGGTGAGTACACGTTTGAGGTTTTTTATATAGAATTTATATAGAATTTTTAACCGACTTCCTAGAAGAAAGAGGTTGTCTGTCTTTTTGAGATTATCTAACTATTTTCGTAGGTTAACTACATACTTAAGAAATTAAATTATCATTGAATATCTTCGTTTAGAATGGGGAAAATTGGAACCTGTTACAAAATGCAGAATTACAACTCTGTAGTTTTACTCATAAATTTTACGTGAAAAATATTTTGTCATTTAGGGGGTAATATATTTTTGGATTATTTTAGGGAGATATAATTAACACCTAACAGATTGTTTAATTAAATCTCGGCGTTTATTTCTGGATTTCTTTTCCTTCGTCGATTTTATCGTGACTGATTCGAATTTTGGCATTTTGGGTTTAAATTTAGGTGATTTAAAATTGTTTTAAAGGAAAAACTTTCAAATATGTGGAAACATTCATAAATTGTTGTATTACACAGATGCCGTGACATCGATGTGTACCGATGAGGATGATGAAGTCTTTGAATGCGAAGAGTCTGGAGCCGGTGGCAGTGAAGATTCTTCAAAGCGACGTTCTCAGAGCCTATCGTCACAGGATAAAGTGAGTTTTACATCATACTTTTTTTTACAATTACCAGCGGCTAATAGATTCAAACCATAATTCTCCCATTAGTGGGCTTTCAGTGAGAGGAATTAAGACCGTAATCCATCGTGGTGGCCTGGAGCAAATTGACAGACTGACTAATAATTAAAATTATGAATATTTATTGTGACGGACTCAGTGGTTAACATTTATTTAAATAAAATTTAAAGTCAGGTCACTGTAGTGTGATTGTATTGAACAACATTTTTTTCTCGCTACATAAGTTTTTTGTTTGTATATATAAGACTGATCAATTATTGAAGATGATAGAATTCCATGTAGTTCGACTCTGGAGGCACTACCGCCACATATATCACCCTTATATAAAAATGGCGCCTGAAAATATGGAAAAAAGGGCACAGGACGTTTTTTTTTTATTTTCACGACAATATCGAATGAAAACGAATAAATAGACCATTCAAAAAATGTAAATACTTTAATACTTTTATGGCTTTAATTTGACGAAAGCTCAAGAAAAGTAACAAATTAAATGTACTATTATAAAAGAATAAACAACTGCTTAAAAACAAGAAACAAGAAACAGAATTAGTCATTTTTAAGTTGTCGGATTTTTGCTTTTAATATTTTTAACAATGTCACTTGTTCATTCACTACAGAGCCGGATCAAGCGTCCGATGAACGCGTTCATGATATTCTCGAAGCGCCACCGTCAGGTGGTACATCAGAGACATCCGAATCAGGACAACCGTACCGTCAGCAAAATACTCGGAGAGTGGTGGTACGCCCTTAAACCGGATGAGAAACAGAAGTACAACGAGCTCGCCAGCCAGGTAAATATATTTTATTACAAGATTATTTTCGCTTTGGTCACGTCTTCTGTGGTAATGTGTATCCCATGTGTTAATCCAGGTCGTAAATTATATGTGCGTCAAATTTCAGGATATTTTAACACATTATATTTTTTAGGCATTTAGAACAAGAATCGAATACTAAACACCCCTCTAAAATAAACTCCTGTATGTATAACTCAATGAAAATAATAAATAAATACACTATTTTGTATTTTTTTTACGGACGGCCTTCTTGCGGTTAGTTTGTTTTTGGCGTAAAATTTGCGATTTTTAATTGTAAATAAAATTTTGAGTGAAAGTAACCGAAAAAATAGGTCTATGAATTTTACTGTTAACATGTATAATTAGATTGAAAGACAAACGCATCAACACACGTAGACTAAGAAGTATTGAGACTAAACAGAATCAGGTGTAAGGACAGGAACCATATTATCGACCTTTTCTGTCTGCCTACTTTGCCTACAAGGTGTTGCAAATAAGTTTTTTTTATTTGTTTAGGTAAAGGAGGCACATTTTAAGGCATACCCTGAGTGGAAGTGGTGTAACAAGGACAGAAGGAAATCTTCGAGCAGTCGTGATCCAACTGGATCCATGCCACAGGTAATCTATTTAATTTTTGATTTATAATACCTTCTTTCGTGATATCAGATTGGATTTGTGACAATCTTAGGTTTGTCTCTGGTTATTCTAAAAGTTTTGTTATAGCAACAACCCTTTGTTATTTGTACCATAACTCCCTAGTTATGGTATGAAGTATGCTTATTTTTTTTCTTATATTTTAATTTATAGTCATACTCTAGTTTTTTTTCAGATATAACCACATATTTAAAAATATAAAATTCATTATTTAGGTACTAACTTGACTAGTGATCAAACTTTATACCTTTTCGAATACCAGATCTCTATATTGCACTGAAAATACACCTTTATAATTCACATCAATGTAAAACTCCGACTTTTTGGAATCGGAGTCGAATATCCCTAAGGACTTAAATCACATAACACTGTTCAAATTATATTTGTACATAACATCATACACATATTTTGTTACTTTTATGTAAAACTTGTTGAAGTATCTAGCCGTGCTTCACTACAGGAAATAAAATAGTCATAGTCATTTTTAAACAGTGTAAAATATCGAAATCAAAACTAATCTCTAAGTTGACCAGGTCTATGCAAAATTTAATGTAAAGCTACGTCTATGCAAAATTTAATGTAAATCGGACCGGTAGTTCTTACGTGATTGATGAACAAACAAGCACACAGACGCACAATCTCACTTTTATACATTAGTATAAATTATGCGTATTTGTTATGCAGAGTCCTCGTACGCCGCTGGACGGACCGAACAGTGGAGCTACAAGCAGTGGGAATGACATGCAGATGAACGTGTCGTATAATCACGTCGGTTCGCCGCAACTGAGCGATGACGAACCTATGGTAAGTTCACTAATAATAACGCTTTCTACACTCACTCATAGCCCCGCACTAGGATTTTCTCCTGTGTCGCGGGTGCAATGGACACACAAAGACGAATACACAAACACCCAGACCCAGTACAGAAATCTAAACTCATCATTCAGATGTCTGTCTGGCCGGGAATCGACCCCGGAACCCACCGCGCGTCAGACCGGTATGGTGACCGGTCCGCCACGCTTGTTGTCGTTAAAAAATATTTTTGTATTGAATAGTCCATCCTAAGTTTGATTGTTTTTTTTTCTTATTTAGTATCGGGTGAAACCGCGTAGCACACCTAGTAATATATAAATACAAATTTAACTGACTTCTTTAAATTACTGACTCGTACCAATTTAAAATACTTGTCAATTAAATCTTTGGACTAAAATTCGACGATATAGATGATGCTTCGATTATGTTTTACTAAGCTGGTTAATGAAATACAATATGCGTATAATACTAATATTATTACAGAACTAGCCTATTTTAATATGTAACAAGTGGTCAACCCAAACCAGAAACATTTCGACGACCAAGATCCATTCAACCGGATCAAGATATCGATGTATTATTGTGAAGACCTTCTTAAATCGCGGTGTCAAGCAAGTGAATTTATGAAAGTGCCTATCTGTATTTGAATATAATAATATCCACGTATCTTTATTTAACATTGAAAATCAATACGCTAGTATTTATTTAGGTCAATGCGTACAGAATGTCAGTTTCGGACATTTTAAGTACCTACCTAATAGGTAACGTAAGCTGTCACTGTAGTACTAAGTGATATCTTCCGTTGGACTTAAAAGTTATTACGGGCAGCAAGAGTGGCTTTTCCAACTGCCCGGCCAGTGGCGGTCGCAGACACCACGCGGTATGGTGGAATTTTACGCACACCTGTGTGGATCACGAAAGAGCAACCTGTTTACATAACTCCGGTTGCTTTGCTTTCGAAATCCAGGAGTACTCTTCGCAGCGTCGAGGAGGACTTTTAGGGGGTAAGAATCTCACATAACGCGGTAACCTTTTTTGGATTATTTCTTAAAAACAAAAAAGGTAACGGGAATATCACTTAGCCTACGTTAATTAGGTGGGCAGTGTGGAACGTACGGTCTACATAGGTGGATACATTTTATCTACTGCAACGGAATCTCTACTAAGTGTATAAAAAACCATCTAGTAGTCGAGCTATTGATAGTGATAGGTATTCACATTTTTGTAAATATGCATCACGGTAGCCTGTCTAAATGACATGAGTAGGTTCTTAGTGAATTATCAGTTTCTAATTCGACATTTGTTTAAAACTAGCTATATCCATACTCTCACTTGCTTTTAAAATAAAGTTGACTTAATTATTCGTTGATAAACTTTGATAGAGTTACGTAAAAAGTAAATATTATTATTCTAGGAACTGTAAATATAGCCTTTCAATTGAATTCCGTATATTATTAGTAATTTTGATGCAATTGGAAACACATACGTAAACAGGCACTAAGTCATAAAAATCTACAAATTTGCACTTGGCCAGTGCGGTGGACCATGGCCTGAACTCTCTCAATCTGAGAGAAGTCCCGTGCCGTAGGACAATAATGCGTTGACGGCAGCCGTAAAAATACAGTAATATCTATTAATACTTACTCTTACCCCTTCAAGTATCTTTTCTCCTAATTGTATGCGATGCACAGACACGGGAAACCTTAGATAAATAGGCAATAATACCTTTAGATATTTAGGCAATTATCTACGTAAAAATATTTTCAAAATTGATTTATCTATTAGAACACTTACGTCTATTACTCTATCGTCGACAATGTCGGGGATGACAACGTAGCCAACGATGGTGCTAGTTATCACAAAAGCCACCCCCAAAACAAGGGTGACAACACCAAATGCTATGCCGCACATTTTGGCACAATATTTACAAGTTGTACGCCGGCCGAGCTCCGTCGACGATTGAAATGATAATAAATTAATTGATTGTAAAGGTGTAAGTTGATAAAACAGTGGTAAATTTAGGGATCCTTGCAAAATAAAGATATCACTTATAGTATAATAAAAATCATGATGCCCTTCATCTTATCATAATACCTAATTATATTTAAGCCTGTTAAATTTAGTATACATTATTTTAATTTATTTTGCTTATTGTCACTCTCCTACATTCATTTGAAATAAGGTATAGTAAATAAGATATAGTATACATAGAAAAAATTAAAGGCAAGCAATAGGGCTCAGGTCAAATAATAAATCTCGAGCTTACAAATTGAAATTATCGTATGAGTTAATTTAGAGGCTAGACTGCTATTAGTAGTTTGTACATAGTCATGTTACAATATGTTATAAGGGTGTATATCCCGCTGCACTATCCTTATAACTATTAGTAGGAAGGTACTTCTGAATTTAATATAAGCTAAGTACATTAGGCATTAGTACATTAATAGTTTAGAAGTTTTTCCAGTAGAAAGGTATATTATTTTACAACAAACATCGATATTTAGTTTCTTGTTTTTCTAAATTTAGCTAATGTAAGTTTTATATCAAAAAGTTTTGATTATATTTCTAATATAATACGAGCGATTAATAATTGTTACCATATTGGTCACCAATTTGCAAATAACTTTTGAAAAAGAAAACGTTCATGTTATCGATCATTAAATATATATTTATGTATCTAGTGGTCTTTACAACACCTACGTTTAGGTATATATGTTAAGAAGCTAATGACCGTAGAGTATTTACAATTATCAGAGAGCCGGATAAGGAATGGATATTGGAATGAAATATAGATAAGCAATTGCGTAAGTAAAATTATACTGAGCAGGCAAGATTTTAAATAATATATGCTCCCTATTTGTGAAGAATGTACCAGCAGATTAGGCTGGAGCTTAGATGGCAAATTTTAGGAGCGCCAAATATAATGCTCTCTTGTCGATTCTTTTTTGTTCACCGATTTCTAAGATAATGTAAATGTTGGTGATGGCAATGTGGCAAAAATAATTAGAATAAGCTCACTGTCGTAGAGCACGCGGGTCTGTGTGTGTATGGATGGGGTTCTGGTGGTGCGTGTTGGGAGCAGCAGAATATTTGGAACTGGTCACATATGTTTTTCGCTAGCGTACATTCTCAAATAGGTGGCGACGATTCCAATTTCAGCCGCAACAGAATAAGCTAGCCTTCTAGCGGCAAACTTGCAAATCGGTCACTGTGCCCATTCCGTACCTCATTCCATTTATGGCCCGTAAGCCAGCGACAGATTTTCTACTAGTGATAACACGTAAAATGCTTAGGAGTTGTCATGAAACGTTGTAAACGTCAGCTGCGTCCGTTGAGGTTTGACTAGTAGTAGCCGCAATACTCGTAAAGAGATATTTTTAATTATTTTCTTTAGATTGAAAATTTGTCTAATTATAGTTAGCCCAGTATCATAAAGAACAAAAATTATTAGCTGATCGTAAATTGGTAGAAAAACGAAAGCATCAGAATCAGAAAAAAGAAAATATCAAATTATACTTACATCTTCATGTGACTATCACGAAGGTGTAAGAATAATCTGATATTCCTCCCAAGTGAAAGCTGACAATTCATCAAGATATGTGGTTAACTAAATAAAATTTATTTTCAATGACGAGGAATAACCATTTTAATATAATTTTAGTGTGGTTACTACTGCAACACCCACTCGTAGCCGTTGCTGAATCACGA
Organism: Cecropterus dorantes dorantes; assembly: GCA_018249915.1. NCBI lineage: Eukaryota > Metazoa > Arthropoda > Insecta > Lepidoptera > Hesperiidae > Cecropterus > Cecropterus dorantes. The sequence continues at coordinate 12,223 of DWLI01002847.1, forward strand.
CACCAACTTTGAAGCGTATTGTAAGAATATTACATATTATCTAATGGGATGTACCTGGCTTACGGGCCATTTTTTTGGACTATCTTTATGACTATAGAATAATTCATTTTTGTTTGTTGTTATATTGTCAAAGCTTAATAATCTATGTACTTTGATATTGTATTTAATAACTTTTACCCGTCACTAAGCGTGCACGTTTTCAGCATTTAATGAAACGAAAAAAAATGCATCTGCAATAAATTTTCGTTTGCTAGTTCACATGTTATTTATTAAACAATGCCATCGAAATGGATATCATTCATCATCAAACATAAATAGGTATAATAAGGAATCACACAGAAGTCGGTC
>DWLI01002848.1:0-12565 GCA_018249915.1 Cecropterus dorantes dorantes
GAAACCTCATGAAGTCCAGCAGTAACTGAAATTCCTACTGAATAATATGGCTTACGCAGGACGCTGTAATTAAAATTTAGCCCACTATTAGAGGTGAGGTGGCTGGATCTATTACCTTCGTTGGAAGAAAAGCACTAATGAATAAGCGTGAATGCTAGTGTTTAAGTGACCTATTAGGATGTTCCTTTTTAAGCGTGTTTCCAAATACAAGTACTTGTTCTGGTATATTAAAACTACATTTTGTTGATCTTCTCTTGTTCTACGTTATTTTTTAAATAATTGTTAATTTTTAACTTGATCGAGAAATAATCATGTGACCATTTATGTGATAGAATAAGACAATCACCATATTGATTACCATATTTGCCTGTTTTAACCCATACCTTGACGTTTATAGTTAAATTCAATTTCATTATACAAAAACCTCATATTTCTCGCTACGATTGTGGTTTATTTGGATGTAATACGGATATACATGTTATCGTTTAATCTCACCTTCTATACTAATATTATAAAGCAGTAGAGTATGTTTGGTTGAACCGGCTAATCACAAAAACTACTGGTTCGAATACTCTGGTACAATTATTTTTAAATTATTGAGGAAGGCTATAGGCTATACAACATCACGCTATGTTTGTTCGTTTTTTTTGTCTTATTTAGTAGCAAGTGAAACCGTGTAGCACACCCAGTGACTCATACAATCCTAAAAACGCGTTCGTCCACAGCCGGAGCTCCACGAGGGCAACATATCGCCAGATCCGACCGCGGATTTCAAGCTGTACGACCGCGTGGTTTGCGTGTCCAGCAACATGACGGTGCCGCTGGGAGCCAAGGGCACCGTGACGGCGGTGTACCAGCCGTCCGACTCCAACACGGTCCGCTTGTCGGATAAGATGAACGCTGAGCCGACGTACCAAGTGATGTTCGACGAACCGTTCCCGGGTGCGCAGGGGGAGGAACTGTTCGAGGAAGCCAGGTTTTATAGGTAATTGATATTTAAAAAGCCGTACTATACCATAACTGTGCTATGTACGTGTCAGGCAAAAATAATCGTTGTGATATCTGAAACAATACTTATTAATTTTCTGACCGACGCCATAAGACTTTTACTTCCTAGTTCCCATAAAGGTATTTGTTATACCGTGTAGGGAGCAGATTCTAAGAAACTAGTAAATAACTTATAGCGATATTTAATAGATAAGTGTGGTTGTATTAACATTAGAGAAGTTGTCACACGACGCGACTAGTAACTTAACGACCGTGCTATGAACGTATTAGGCAAAATATAATCTTCGTCCTAAAAATATGCGTCATGCTCTACTTAATTTTTCTCTACCAATCAACGCCGTAAAACTTATCAAACAAAAAATACTTTTTGTCGGACATGGTCGTAGCATGATCCTCGTGTGATACGGTAGAATAGGGAGACTATGCTTGGTGGCAGTAATAAATAGGTAACTAGGAAATAACTTCGAGGTCATAAGGTGGTGCCGATTCGAGATAGGATCGTGCAAATACTTCATTTTATTCCACTACACTAGATGAAAAGCCACGACTAACCCGCGTCCGATGTGTACAAATCTCCCATACCTGGAACTGGCGTGTTAACTTGATCGAAATTAACTAGCTTGCTTCACTATTGAAAAAGAAAACTTTGCAGGCAACTTTGCTTTTATTAATTATTTTGAAGTTACTTCGGAATCCTAAAGTTTTTGTATACAAATGTCTAAAAACATCCGTATTCCAGAATGATGCCGACCAACATGCTGAACATATCGTTCGGGCGCAAGCTCCGGGGTAACGTGAGCCCGGCGGACGACGAGCCGTTCGGGCCGGCCGCGCCGCGCACCGCGCTCCGCCGGGAGGACGGACACCACTCCGCGTTCGCTAACTACAGGTACACCTACAAACACACTTAGTCACTTATAGAACAACTAGATGTGCTACGCGGTTTCACCCGCTACTGAATAAGAAAAAAATAACAAACAAACATAGCGTGATGTTGTATAGCCTATAGCCTTCCTCGATAAATGGACTATTCGACACAAAAATATTTTTTAAATTCAAACTAGTGTTCCTGAGATTAGCCCGTTCAACCAAACAAACTCTACTGTTTTATAATATTAGTATAGATGTGTGAGAATGGGTTGAAATACGAACAGTGGAATAACTAAGCCTATATTAGGGATCGGTGAGATACGAACAGTGGATGGATTAAGCCTGTATTCATTTGATCAGCGATTACTTTTAATTGCAAATATACGATAATAACAGTTTAGATTGAAGAAAAGTATTCATGAACAGTAAGTCCATAGAAGAACTTCATTGTCTAGATAGATAAGAATAAAAATGTAGACATTACGCGCACAATACTATAAAATAAATTTGAAAAATGTACACACATTTTTCAAATTTGAAAAATATCTTTATACCATTTCTGAATGTTTCAAACACAAAAGTGTTTTTTATCAGAAGCACGTTGTGTTTTGTAGGGTCGGAGTTGAATAGCATTTATCCCTCTTTTCCCGCGTATAAAAAATAAGTTTTACTTTAAAAGTGAATCATTATTATTTTATTTCCAGTCCCCCGAGAGAAATAAAAACGCCCGTGGCTGATAATCGTATTCCTATAAACAACAATGCTGTGAAGAACGACACTGAAGTGCAGGTACGTACTTACGTGATGACGTGATATTACATTATCAGATAAATAATAAATCTTATAAACTTACTCAAAAATGTAAGAAATAGTTTGTAGGAGAATATTGTTTTCGTTAATAACTAAAATGATGTGTTTAACATAAAAAATAATGTGTGAAATGACGTGTCTCCATACAGTATTTGCATATTTGATCAATACTGATATGTAATTATTAAATTTTATTTATCTTATTTTCTGACCGAAGCAAAGACGACACATAGATAAGTTAGTGTCATAAGCTCTTTTCCGAATAATGTTTAAGTAAACTATCTTCTTATAAATTATCTCTTATAACTTAATTCTTGCGTGTTACAGTTAATGCCTATTATGTTTAAATATTTAATATAAAATTATTGTTGATACAGGACAGCGCGACGCATTTATTAAGAAGTTTACTAAAGATTAGTGAAGACGAAGGTAGTAAGAAGAGCAAAGTAAGTGACATTTGATATTTTGATATCTTTATAAGTGAATGATATTTTTTATGATTCAAGTAGCAAAAATGTGAACTGCATACCTTAATAACAGACTTAGCCACTGCTACCCATCGACGTGTAATTAACTTTATAAACAGAGGCTCTCTCTGAAGTCGATCACAGATGTTATGCCACTTCTCAGGACAAAGTTCGCCTTATATGTAAGTTAGCCAAGAACGAATTCCTTCCATCAAAACGTAAGAACTGTTTCCCTGAGGTACCTCCGAGATTGATCCATATTCGGTCTAACTTGTTTGTTTAAATGAATGACTTGTCTGTTTTCTGCTTAGCTCGATGGTTGACTAGCAGAGAATGTTTTTAGCATTAAGTCCGCCTTTTGTACCATATTTTAGGGTATAATAAAGTTTAAATAAATAAATATATTGATGATCTCAATTGGTGTCGATAAACAATAAAGATTCTGCAGCTCATGTCCAGGATTTTATCACTTAGTCGCCTCCTATGTTGAAGAGATCTAGTCTGGTGATCTAGTCTACATGGATCTAGATCAAGACCGACACCCCAAGGCACGTTACACTATTCTAAATGCCTATACCTTATAACCGAACTGAATAACCAAAATATGCTCAAACTCTTGACTGAGACATTAAATGGTACTGATGATATATATGATAACTTTTTGAGGACATATGTGTTTGCTACACATTCACGCAAAAACTACTTGGTTTGGATGAAATTTAGCACTCAGATAGTTAACGGCCTGGATTAACATAAGATACTTTTAACGGCGCGGAGCCGCGGGAAGAAGCTAGAGTTCCATAAATATTACATCTCCATATTCCATACATATGCCGCTGTGTAATGACCACAAAAATCAATCCAGAGTTCAATCTAAAACTTTATTATTTTTCGCTTCAAGAATATCTCATCACCTCGACAAAGATCGATCCAGAACTTTTACCGTTCAATCCAAAACGTTATTTTATATTTCTCGCTCAAGAATACTTGTATACTTACAATGATACCTCTGACTGTACTCACTCCTCGATCGATAAGAAGCTTCTCAACTGCTCCAGTAATATCGATAAACGCAACCTTAATAGGACAGCGTCATATCATCCACATAATATAACCGTTTATTTTATGGCGCCATTTCAGTACTGTAACCAGATTGATTCAGGATAAATGCGAAAATATTCATCGATGCGAATTTTGTGTATCATATTAATTTATTTATTTATTCATCTATTTTGGAAACAAACAATTCATTCCAGATACATAGCATACTTTATATAATAGATATTTTAATTATATTTGCAATAAGAAATCTCTTCGTAGAGATGAATAAGAACATTATTATATTATTACTAATATAATAAATGCAAAAGTTTCTATATGAGGAGATAATATTACACCTCGGGAGTAGCAACCATCTGCGTTGTTCATGACCACTTTCCATCAGGTGTTTTGCATGCTCGTTTGCTACTTCAATCTTAGCAAAGTAATTGAAATAAAAAACAATGATTGAATTAAATTGAGTCCCAAAAATAAATTGAGCCCCCGATATTTAATTAAGTCCGAAATAATACATGAATGATGGTTCAAGTAGTGGCGCGAAGATAAAAAACAACATGGCGACAAAGTGTAATGTGATCCGTGTAGGAACTGGGATACACGTTTTTATTCACTCTCTGACTGACTTTATTGGTCAAATAATCCGTACATATAATAAACGTAAAATTTCTGGGTGTCTGTACATCGTATATGTTAGCAAAGATATGGTTTGGAGATCTGAAAATAAGCAATAATAAGAAAATCAATATTATTTTAGTATGTCTAATTGTCTTTTTTTCGAATAGTGTAGTTGTTGTTAGCCCTATTGGCCTTCACAGTTCCGTTCCGTCAACCCATTATTGTGCCACTGCTGGCACGGGTCTTCTCTCAGATTGAGAGAGTTTCAGGCCATAGTCCACCGCGCTGGCCAAGTGCGAATTGGTAGACTTCACACACCTTTAAGAACTTTTTAAAGAACTCTCGGGTGTGTAGGTTTCCTCTCGATGTTTCCTTCACAGTATCACCGGGATTTGCTGGCGTGTCTAAAGCAAACCCGGAACAAAAACAATGGATTTCTCGACCTTCCGCCTTTTCTAGCAGGAGGCACAGTTGCGGACCGTGGTATTACCAGACTCGTGGCCATCCGCCTCCTGTTATATAGGAATGCCGACCTGCCGACCCAGGGGCACCTCCAGTAATGTACGGACCTAGGTTTACGTCAATTATGCTAATGTAGAGCACTGACTACATTTGTGCGACCTGGAGATGCCTTGTGACGGTTGTGCTGTAGTAGGTCCAATTGTCTCTTTAAATTCGGTCCAAAATTACTAAATTTAATTTTATGGATAAAAATTATATTTATTGCCCGCATCTTAAGGTAGAATCTAATCTTATCTTCATTAATATCCATCTCCTGTTCAAAACTCGTAACAATTTAAAGTTTTTGTTTTTATTTTTTATAACGCAAGTAAAACCGCAAGGCACGACTTGATCGATCATAAATGAACACTTCGATAATAAAACAAAACATGTTGATTGAATAATTATTAATCGGTCAATCAAGATATTTCTACATCGGCGTTCAGTTCTCAGAAAATTTAATAATAAACTTACTATCTTGTCTATATCAGCATTTTGTTCTAGTGTGAAGATTATGTTAGGGCAATCTACGTTTATACGATGTGAGGTGTTATCTAGTTATGGCAGATTCAGAGGAAGAGGGCCGTTAGTCTCTTTCTCTCTTTAATGCAATTTAATCTATTATCTTCAAGAGAGCGGCAAAATTTCTAAAATAGAGAACAACGGTTCTGTCCCCCAAAACCTAAAAAAAATCATAGATTTACAAAAAACATGGATAATGTGCATTAAATTTCTATCTCTCATTAAACTCTCTTATTCTGACAGAAGACCCGTGCCCAACAGTGGGACGATAATGGGATGATGATGACATAAAATTTTAGCAAACGAAACTTCAGGAAACTCAACAACTTATTTGTATCGCTGTTGTGTATGTGTATTCGTATTAAAATGGAAAATATTGTAGCCATAGTAAAATTAGCTACCTAGGCTTATTAGCTTAATGAACTTGAAAGATTTATACTTTTAATAAAGAGAGACTGCGAGAGCGGCCATGCACCGGCGGGTTCGCGGATGATTGCGACAGCGTTCCCGTGTTCCTGCCCTACGGTGCCAGGGGAAAACACAGTGGGGGTTTAGCCGGTAAGAGACCGGCATAACCCGGCTGGTTCCCCAAGCGGCTGCGTATCCATGAGGATTACCCAATAGAAAAAAAAGCATTACTTGTGTTTCCTCAAGTAGAAAATGACAGAACATTTTGTGACGTAACTTTTTGTTAATTTGACATCGAATGTAACATGCGTGTCTAAACTAGCCCACATCAAAAAACCAAAATTAATCAAATCGAAAGCAATAACATAAACCATCCATCTATCACCTGCACCGGCGCTCATCTCTCCTTATTGACGTCTCTTGAACCGGTTATACATTCTCTAAAATCTGTTCCTGCTTCTTCCCTCAAATAATCTGTCCATTTTATCGAAAGGCAACAAGTGCCTTTGTTTAAATTCCGGTAATTATTAACCAGTAAATATACTAGAACCTTCCATTATTCGAAGCAAGCTTCTTCCATTATTCGAAAAAAGCTGTATCAATCTATACCGATTTGAATGCTATAGCAAGACAAGATCTTCATTTAAGTTCTAAGGATAGCAATGCGTCTGTTTCTAACTCTTGTAGAATTTCATTTTTTCTAAAAATCAGATAAAAGTGATCGTATTTTGTTTGATTTATATTAATCCTGGAGGGTAACATTGCCTACTTAAATTGCTTTAAAATATATACACAATGTGTTAAGTTAACTAAGGACACGCTAATGATAAATTTATGTTGTTAAGTGTTTATAACTTAATATAAAAACCAGCACATTAAATATTGTTAAAATTTCCCTACACGTGGATACCATAGCGCTAGCGAGTTATTTTATGAAATCTACATTAATTGTTTAGCTACATTTCTTTGGATACACAGCCAAGGCGTGTTTATCAACATTGTACTGTAATGGACGATCCTGTCAAAAGTGTGATAACACATTTTTAGGTACTAGGATGAGAGTCTTACATTGAACAATAAACTTACTCGTACAGTATGTCGGCAGTTTATATGTGTAAGTTTATGTAAGAAACAAGCATATAGCTCACGTGATGGTAAGTGGGCACTGCCGCCATAGACAACGGTGCGTTCATATGGAATAGGTGTTCTATGTGAAATTGATGTAGTAACTACTGCGAGGCTTTACTACTTCCAAGCTTACTAAAATTGACGTCTCATATGAAAGTGAGCCGACAACCACAACATTTCATCAAAACGCAACTGCTTCAGCTAGAAATAGATATAGCGATAGTAACTCGCCGATCGCTACAAAACTGCAAATATTATAAACTACAATGAGTAAACATGCTACAAATAACATCAGATAGTTAGGATTGCGAGCAAGTTGTTCAATGCACTACACATTAGCGGTCATAAGCGAGATTAATCATCGCATCTAAGTTTAATCTCTACGTATCTGCGCTGTTTATCGCGTTCAACATCGGTTACACCAGATAGAGCTGCCAGCTATCCAGATAAATGATTAGGTATAATATATTTTTCCTTACTTTTTAATAGGGTTTCGCCGTTAATATTAAAACAATGAGAAATAAAATGACTATTTTACTTCGTGAAGCCTTCGTGCCCCCTTCAGTTAATTGTTATTTAATTGTGGCATCTATCAAAAGCCTTTTGTGTACTACAAATGTAAGTAAGTGTTTTAAAGATAGAAGAACTTTTTGTAGTTCGACCCTATACCACCGCAACACTTATTTCTGTATAATCACAACAGTACGTTGGTATACTCTGGTATAATGGGTGTGGTAAGGGAGATATAGGTACTTCATTTAAATAATTGTCAAAATGTAGCGTACCTTACCAAAGAAAGCATCATGTTTCCTCAAATTAAATAAGGACAAGATAGACCCAGCAACTATTTCCCTTGTCAAAAACAAGATGATTAAAAAATTACTACAAAGAAAAAACCAAACCCTTTGCGATTGTTACCGGATCTTCTTAGTTGAAATGAAATGAAATGAAATGAAATATCTTTATTTTGCACTTACAAATTGTCAATTACAATTTTTTTCTTACTCTACCACCGGATCGGAACACGACCTCAACTGAAAAGATCCGGCAAGAAACTCAGTGGTTTGGCTTTTTTCCTTGTATTTTTTTTATATGTATGTAATTTTTTTAACCATCTTGATAATTACATGGGCAATAATAACAAGTAACAAGAAGCATAAAAATCTAAGCAGCAACTGTTGGGTATGGTTGGTACTCGTATAAATGCTACAAAATGCTATTATTTCCCCGACAAGTGATTCAATATCAGCAGCTAACCAGGCTACGTTAGACCGTTATCGTAACTGTGCCCATTTGGGCGCGTCAACAGTCCAGCGACTTTTGACCTGATCATACTAACGACACACTGTCCCTTAAATATATAAACAAGCTGTTCCCTGCGACTTCGTACGCGCAAAGTGTAATGTAAAGTAATACAAACGTTTTAAACTAAACTACCATTTTAAAGGATTGGAACCAGTACTGTTCAATCTTAGTGGTATTATCGTTACGCCAGTTTCTAACGTAAAGCAGTTTTGCATTTCTTTGTTGGTTAAACATCAATATTTTTTTCTTAGTGATTGAAACCAGAAATTAAGGGTTTGTCAAGATTAAGTAGACTTTAGACTGTGCTATGGTTAGTCAAGATATTTTATATATAAATCTATAGATCTAAAATACATAGATCTGATTATAAAACGATTGTCTTTTAAAGGCAGCTTATATCTCTCCGCGTGTCAATAAGACAGCAAACGAATCAGCTGAAATAAATCATTACATTCTCTTTTATGAAGATTAGTCACATAAATGTACAGAACATTAATGGAATAGACGTGGGTCGGAAATAACAAGATCTATAAAAACCTAATCAGACCAATATCGTCGGATTGTATTAATGCGACAAAATGTTATTGTTCCGACAAATGTAAGGACATGAGCCATCGAAACTAAACCGTAATCGTCATTACCGTCATTGTGAGCTGATGTCATTTGCGGAAGCTAATGACCTGACTGTGTCAGAAGAAGGGTGATGTTTTCTGAGCATATATATGTATGTATACATATATGTACGTATGTATGTTTGTTTGTATGTATGTCCTTTTCTTTGGCACGCGATGGCTACATCGGCTAACGGACGTGGACGGACGGCTTGTGACGTATGACATATCATTAGAATCGTCTATGTTTGGAATGTGACGTAGGCTATACATTTTTTTTTAAAGGGCGCCTAGAAATAGAGGAAAAAGGGTCAGAAAGTATCAAATGGCCAATCTAAAAATATACATATTATAATACTTTTACTTGACTATATCAATCATTATGCACAAAAATTTCATTATATGCAGTCGGATTTTTTTTTAATGTTTTAAATGATGTTACTAGTTTCCTATAGTATCTATAGTGTAAATCGTATGTAAAATCTAGAGTATTATACTTACTTATTAATACTTGCTTATTAATATAATTAATTATTAATATGCGGTAAAAAACGGCAAAATCACATTTTTTGTTTAGTATTCCCCCTTAAATATTTATTTTATTCCGTTTTTAGTATTTTATTACAGCGGAAACAGATATAATTTTCTGTAAACAGTCAATAAATTCTCTAGCTATCACATTTCATGCTATACAGCCTGGTGACAGACAGAAGGACTGCGGAGTATTAGTAGTGGGTTCCTATTGTTGAATGGGTACGGAACCCTAAAAATCGTATCAATTTTCTCGCTACTCGTTACTTGGTTGCAGTGGGTAAGTGCCCTAAGGAGCCAAAAAGTCCGGTTAACGCTGGTTGCTCGAAAGTTGCGCACAAAGGGTTTCCTGTTTAATTGTTTAACTAATAATGAGTCGTGTATCCGGCTGCGGGCATTACTTTCATACCTGATTGCTTTATTAACTTGTCATTAATGAATGACACTATTAAGTTCACGAAGAGTATAATTTTATGTAAATGATGATTGCTTTTACATGTAATTATCAGATAAATCTTACTAATATTCTAAATGTGAAAGTTTGTGAGGATATGTGTGTATGTAAATTATTCATGCAAAAACTACCGATTGGTTTTGTATGAAATTTAGTATGATGAGTTGATTCAGTATGAAGATTCCGTAGGGAGTGTAGAGTAGTAGTAGCGGGCGAAACCGCGAGGCACCTCTAGTCAGTCATAAGAGGGTTACACCTTTATCATCTACTATTGGTCAGTTACAATAGACCTCGATGAATTAGGTATAAATGTGTTTTCTTAACATCAAAACAAGTATAAGCTCGTATGTGCCAAGGTTAACTTGATTATAATCGTACTAAAAAATTGAATACGTTCTTAATTATTTTACTTAATCATAAGAGCAAGAGATTCTAGTTTGAAGCAGGAAATTGATGTGTTTTTTTTTAAATTATTTACACATTTTTTTTATTATTTTCATAACATTATTTGCTTTACTAATCTTATGAAAATAGTAAAAAACTTATATTTATTTATTGTTTAATATTATTTAATATATCTGCTACAGTTTCATTTCTACAATCAAAATATATTACTATTTGCATTATATTCAAAATGTGGTATTTAAATTCCCCGACAACAGAACAATTCTTATAAAAACCTCAATGCTTTTCAGGGAGGTCAATAAAAGTAGGTCATTTTCAAAGACTGAAGTTCTCTTGTTCGGAAATAGATCGAGAATTCATAGTGGCGCTTCTTCAGGGGACAGATTATTGAGGAAACGATGTTTTGAAAAGGCACACGCTAACATGCCACACGCTTATTTTCCTCTTTATCGTAAAGAATTCGTATTGTCTCCTCTGTTTGGGTACCATTTTGTTTGTAGGCCGATATACATATTTTGGGGTATTTTAGAAAATTGCGAAGAATTTGATCATGTTGTTTTTGGTGCTAATTTTTGTGTAGTATTTCGCAAAAGTGAGATTCCTTTTTATAGCTTCAGAATTTATTACAAGCTTATCTAGCGAATTCCTTAATGATTTCCGCTACTGCGTAAAGGATTATGACGAAATTCCGTTTATAAGCCTATTTTTCTTATCCTCATTAACGTTTTTTTGTCAAAGTCCATTTATTATTCCCGTAAACTTTATATCTTAAGGGAGACTGGATAAGTTCTTTTGACAAATAAGATCATAAATCATGGTATCCTGGTTTTATTAAGCTGAATAGAAATATTTACTCCGAATTATTATTGAAGAATCGAATTATTGGATTTACAACTGACGTTCAGGCGATCTGTTTTTATGGTCGATGCCTTTCATTGTTAGGAAAATATGTAATATATGAATACATATGTTTCGACAATACATTATTGTCCCACAGCTAAGCAGGGGTCTCATACTGAGGGAATCATAGGCAATAGCCCACCGCAATGGCCAAATGCGAATTGGTAAACTTCACACACCTTTAAGAACATTTTTAAAGAACTATCAAGTGTGTAGATTTCCTAACGATGTTTTCCTTCACCGTAAAACAGTGATAAGTAATATCTAATACGCACATTTTTATTGAGTTTTAACAGACAGTTATCATAAGTAAAATCGGTTAGAAAAATTATCGATTTGAAACAATAAATTTTATGTTCAATCGTGCAATGTAATCTCTCGTATATCTGTATGCAGCTTAATCGATTAGCGGCAAGTGGTTTAAATGTTTCTGGCAAAATTTGTATACATACTAGTGATGTGCCGAATCGTTAAAATAATAGATACGGATACGGATACGAATACGGATTAATGATGACCAGATCCGCGAATACGGACACGGATACAGATCTTAAATTTCGTTCGTTTCGTCTTGAAGGGACAGTTGCTTTATTGACATGTTCCGACTTGTGCCCTTAGCCCGAGTTTATTACGTTTACTCAAAGCAAATTGTTGTTTACGTTTTTCCCTATCGTTACAAAGTACACTGTCATTATATGTACTAATTATTATATATATAATATTAAGATATTTGATTTTTGCAATATAAATGTGCTAAGTAAGTAAAATCAATTAATAATATGGAATTTAATATTATTTGATTAACCTTATCGCCTGTGTACATTTAGATTTTTGTATATGATTAATGTATAAATAATGTTAATATTGATAATATGTATAAAAGATCCGTTTTAGATCCGCCTAAAAAGTAACGGATACGGAGCTCCGTCACATCACTAATACATACCTACAATTTAAGTTAAACATAAAGC
>DWLI01002849.1:0-12562 GCA_018249915.1 Cecropterus dorantes dorantes
GTCGCGGGTGTCATGGACACACAAAGACGAATACACAAACACCCAGACCCAGAACAGAAATCTAAATTCATCATTCAGATGTTCGGGAATCGAACCCGGAACATATATATTATGGAAGTAGCGAACCAGTACCTACGATACACGAAATGAATGACTACAATATGAATACAAAAAATCAAGATTTGATAAATCAAAAAAATATGTTATTTTTATTTTTACGAGGATTACAGAGTACTCAGAATTGTAAATATTGATAGTTTTTGATCAAACTGCTTAAAAAAACTATTCACTCTATCAATTTGCCTAATAACGTTAATACAGGATTATTATTGGAAAAAAATCTTTTTTTCTTAGTTCATGATAAAATTGGGAGTAAAAAACCAATGGTAGGAAACTTTGTAGGAATTTTTATTGCAATTTTCGGAATTTCTTTTCAATTTCGGTTCGATAATTAGTTCATCAAATGGTTAAAGTCAAATGAACCTATTGCATTTCTTCTTCTTTCTCTTCGTAAAAAATTATCATAGGCAAAACAAAAAAAAAACGGAAAATGAAACTTAATAACGAATTACTCGATGGCTGTCGCTCCAAAGAATGTTTAACCAAAAGACTTTTTTTACAGTCTTGATGCGACAACTCTCACAGAAATATAATCTTTCAAAAGTCACAGAAAATCACATTTTTTTCTGGCTCTCTTTATTTTTCGCAGTTATCTTGTATATAAGAAACGTTTTAAACTCCCCACTGCTTTTAGACACATATACTGATCCGAAATGTCGGTTGCAGCTGACGCTGCAGTGCGACTACCCGGGGCTGCACACCATCCCGCTGTGCGGCGAGCACCACCGCGCGCTGGCGCCGCTGCTGGCGTGCGCGCTGTGCCGCCGCCGCCTCACCAAGCACCACAACCTGCACTTCATACACCACGTACGTACCGCACGCGACCGCCCGGGGCTGCACGCGGCGCCGCTGCTGGCGTTCACAATCGACCACTTGGCGAATACTCTCCAACGAATCTCCTCAGGCTGGAGTCCCACGTACTGGGATGTCTACACTCCGCTCGATCACCCCCTGGGGGCGCTACTCCCGCGAAACTTCTAGGACTTGAGCCCCTCTTTCGTAAGTTCGTATGTCCACACCCCACTCGACCCGTGTGCCGGTACACGATCGACCATCTAGCGGAAAGCCACTCCAGCAAAGCTCCTCGGGCTGAAGTCCCACTTATAAATTGGGACGTTCACACGCCGCTCGACGGGATACAACTATGACCATTAAGGCGGTGACTGCTAGCTCGCCAATATGTCCAAGTTAACTCCTCATGCGGTTTGTTTTATTTAAATGTTTTCTCATTATGTTGTAATATTTTAAATAATATTATTCAGCTATAAAAAATATTAATAAGCCATAATAATATTTGATTTGTGAAATAAGCGCAAATGTATTCAATGCCATGTTCACTACAAAAACTTAACACATAAGTTTACATTGCATCCAGACATCGTAACAAATATACAACCTAAAACGCACAATATTGATGATCAACTTGTATGTTCAGGGTTACACGGAGTTGAATCCGCTGCTGACGAGCGCTGGTATTCCCGTGCAGTTCACGGAGCGGCCGGTACTATGCAAGCTGTGTCGGTACTACTGCACGTTGCTGCAACGCCCCGGACATAATGACAAGCACGCGCACGCCTACAGACGAAGGTAGAACTTGAATTATTTTTTTCGAACGAAATTCCTTAACGCAGATAGTGCGATTTAGTAGAATTCGTCTCGTTACGAAATGCCGTCTATTGTGTGGGCACACGAGCAGGTAAGTGTGCAGCCGGATGCGCAACTCTCTTTTTTTCTTTCTCTCTCTCTCTCTCTGTGTGTGTGTGTGTGTGTGTGTGAGAGAGAGAGAGAAAAAAGAGAGTCCGTCTCTTTTTATCATATATCATACCCTCAACACAGGGTTGTACAGACACGGATTTTTGTTGAAATTGAAAATGTGAACATTTGTGAGTATATCTATATTATCTATGAATAAATTTTTTTTCTGAAATATTGAATGAAACATTGTGATGAAATTAGTTCCTTTAGATTATTTACCTTGAAAAATTAATATAAAATTAACATTGACATATACAGATTTCATTTTAAACCAAACTTAAGGTACTTCGTTCCAGATGTGGATCTCCTAACCACACCACCTTTTTTATACTACTTTGCGTCAAGAAGCCCTTATTGTCTGCCTTATTGTTAGGTTTAAGTTAACAAAAAAAGCTTGCTTTCCAAACCTATGAGGCTTGCATATAGGTTCCATAACTATTTAATTATAGACAATTGATAGTATAAGCATACAAAAAAATTGTTACTACAAGAAACCTGTGCCTTTAACATTATTCCTAACATATTTGATTTGCTTTGTTCTCTTTAAAATATTACTCCACAAAAGGCGTTAATATTTATTGTTTTGTTTTATTCAATATTGTTTCCTTACTTTTCAGGCTTCTCCAAATCTACAACGTAGAAATACCGCCAGAGTTGGAGCGTGAAGCGACCGACTCTACCTTACTGGAAGACTGGGCCAACAGCGCCAACAAGCAGAAGAAGAAAACCCGCACCAAATCCAAACAAAGGCGGTCCACCGACCCAGAGAAACCAGACAGCGAATCTTCAGAAAGAACCACAGAAAGTTCCCCAGAAAAAGAGAAATGTAAAGAAGAAGATATGGAAGCTCAGAAACCTGTTCAACCTCTCGAGGAAGATATCGAAAGCCTCATTTCCTCAAACAAAATACCAGTTCCGGGAGCTAAAACGACAGACACGAATATCCAAAGTGAATTTACAGAGGAAATGTTTGATGCAGATGCACCAATCATCCCGGTAGACAAGCAAACTGAATTGCAGTATCTACTACAGAAACAGAACAACCCCGCGCAGTTCCTACCAAAACCGCCGAATTTGACGCAGAAAGTTAAGAATATACTGAAAATACACAACATCGGCATCACGAAACCGGGCCACCAACACAGGATAAATGAGAAAAATACAAAACGTGTGCAGAAATTAGGACAAATAGTCGCCCACAAAGAAAAAACTGCGAGGAGAGACAGTGAGGTGGAAATGTTGGAGGCAGAAAAGGCTAAAGAAATGTCTCTACTTAAAAACATAACACTTAATGATGAATGCACGATAGAGACTATACCTAACAAGAAACCCGCCGATATTAATACGCTTAAGAACAAGTGGCAGATGTCAGAGAGCTTTACGCAAGTTAAGAAGAACTTGAGCGAGCTTTCAAAGAAATTGCCAGTAGAGAAGGATCCTAAAAAGCTGCCAGACGCGAAATACTCAAATCCGGTGAAAAGACTAGAAACCAATCCCTCAATATCAGTAAGGGAGCTCTTCCCAGGGGAGGAAGAAATGAATTTACAGTGTAATATTGAATTTAACAATGTCAAAGGCGTGACTCCGGAGGGTTGGGAGAAGTGTAACACTATGATCCAATACGACGTAGAGACGAAGAGACTTTGGACCGAACTTCAGAGACCGTACGGTAACCAATCGAGTTTCCTACGACATTTGATATTACTAGAAAAATACTTTAGAAGTGGTGATTTAGTGTTATCGCATAACGCGTCCCCACATGCGGCGAATTATAGCAACTCTGTCCAAAGTCGGCTTCGAGCGTACGATAACGTAGCGTCCGAATCAAGGCGAAACGAGCCGTCAGTGAGCCTGATAGAGTTCCGAAAGAAACCACCGATGAACGGCAAGAGTCTACTGAAGACCAATCAAAACGCTGAAGACAAGAATTCATCTGACTCAAAGAAATTCATGCCTCCTCCCGGAGCACTGCCTAAAAAGCCTAAGAACGACCGAGCGAAGGTCAAGCCGTTACCACCAGAATTGATAGCGATCACACCAAATGTGCAAGGCAGGAAAGCTATACAGAATGTTCTGCAAAATATTCAGCAGTTAGTTAAGGGAGTGTCTGCCTCAGATCCTACAGAAGTCGCAGCGGCTCCCGTACCTCCTAAACCGGAAACCCCAAAAGAAAAGAAAGAAATGCCAGCCCTCAAATATGAACCGCCGAAAGAGAAAAAGGACTTACCCCCACCTAAATACGAGGCTCCGAAAGAGAAGAAGGATACTCCGAAATCGGATACTCCTAAGAAACAGAAGAATACGAGTAAAGCGTGGCGACCTACGCTCATGGCCATCACGCAGGTCAGTAGATACACGAAATTGATTAAAAATTCTAGTTTAATTTGTGGAGCAATTTATAGTAACTGTATTTCTGTTCTCTAGTGAGAATGTGTATAAGTTTGACATTGTAATTGGCAAAATCAGACTATACCCTGAAAGGTTTGTACCTGTTTTCACTAGAGGACAGTTCTGCTCATGTTCAGTTTTTACAAGCACGTATACTTTCATTTGAGTGTTTATCCCTTTGCTGCAGATAATTTTATAAGTCAAGGGACATTTTGCATTGACTTCACTTTCAAAATATATATCAATTTACAAATCCCTATATAATATTTTATGTAATGTTCAATTATCGTTTTCTATTTTCAGGAGAACCTAGCAAAGATAGCCCGTGAGCCGTTGCGACTGGCTGTAGACGGGCACAACCTCCCCAGCTTAGTGCAAGTGCTGTCTGCCGGCAACCGGTACCACATCACCTTCGAGGACTACAACAAGATGTGTGTTATCCGCCGCGAGCGACAACAACGCTTACAAGAGAGAGAAGCTAAGAACAAACGCCGGACGACAGATGACACTACTGTCGTAACGGAGCTACCGCCCTCCACAACTCTCGGGAACGGCGGTACGGTCGTGCAGAACATCTCAGCTGAGCGGGAGAATGAACTGCAACTGGGAACGAACGCGGCGACCATCCTAAAGAACGTCGGTTTGAAGAACATCACGATCGCACCAATCCCAGCCAAGCCCGCGACGGTGACTTCGCCCGCGTTGCTTGTCGCGACGCCGCTGAAGCCCCCGGAGGGCGGAGCGCTACTCCTGCCCAAGATCCCCAAGTCGCTCACGGTCATCCCACAAGCACCACCCGAGCAAAAATAACGAAGATTCCTCCTCGTGATCGTGTAGACTCGTCACACGACACGCCGTCGACTAGTCGACAGTACAGTGAACGGACCAATAGTGTTGGAGTGATGTGGTAGTGTATCAGTGCCGCGCGTTCGGACGGCTTATTGTGATGTAAGACTTATTAAGGATGCCTATTTTCGTACCGCTTAGTGAGAGCGCCCCAGGAGCGAATGCGACGGAGGCGATGCAATATGTAAGTAATAACACCGGTTGAGCCTTATAATTGTAGGACAGTGTATATATTAGCATAGGAATGTTGGACTTGCGCTGTGAATAGAGGTGACGAACGTGTTATATTGAGTTACTCTGAATTAGGTTTTACTGTGGCCCTTGTGCAAGTGATACGAACGAGCCATTTTCATTATTTTATATATGTTTGTGTCCTTTATTTATTACATTAGGATATATGACGAACATGATCTATTTTAGTCTATACATTTATAAATTAACATATAGGATAGATATCACCCAAATTTTTAGTTTTCTTTCCTTATTTAGTTACTAATGAATTTGTATACTGAAAAATATATGATTCTATAATCCAATACTTATTTATGTGTTTTTTCCTCATACATAAAACCACATGAACACACACACATACATATTATTGTTGATACGAATCTGATACTAAAATTTATTATGGATCTGACCCAGAATTAGGTTATATGTCAACTGCTAGACAAACTACTCAATAAAATTTCTGTATAACTTTTTCTGAAAAGCAGGCATTAGTGTTTCTAAATATTATTTGCTGTCAGATATCAAAGAATTGACTTCATCTTTATTTTCTTAATATTTATAAACAACATCAACCAAAAAACAACGCAACAAACAGATTTCATTGTATCAGATTCACAAAACATCCAATTGATTCATTCAAAATTCTCTAGTCAGGTTCTAATTTGCATTTATAATTTATTTCATAGAATGAACTCACTTCATCGTGATAGTGTCAGTTGTTCGTATCATTTGCATGAAAATGGACTATATAATATGATGTGTACAGGTGTCATTTAAGTTAAAATATTTGTTTTCGTAACATTATTGCTTCTGAGGGGTATTTTTTGTATAACTTTACCTACTTAAAAAAGATAATAAGTTGTTCTCGGCGAAACAAAGTTATAAAAATGAACATTTAACTTAAATATCACCGTGGTAAAGTTGTAAAATGTGTAATTATAGTTTGTATATCACTGGAGCATATTTTTCCATTGATCTTATATAATTAATGTTTCATAGAAACTCATTCACATAATTATTGATAGTAAAAGCACTTAACCTACCAAAAATGTGGTCCACAAACTTTGACAAACTAGGTATTTTTCCTGTCCTTTTCAGACGTAGGCTAAATCCAATATAATCATGTATTGTATCCTTATAACCTATAATATTGTGAGGAACGCGTGATACTCTTTTATTATTTTTAAGTATTTAAAGTTACACTAGTACTTCCCTAATAATGTATCGATTTAGTTACTTAAATCCATTTATACAATTAGACAATATTGAGACAGGTTTGGAATGAGAAACATCGATTACTTAATTCCTCATAGAAAAAAAATATATTTTGCAAAAGTATGTGACCAAGGGTTATATGAGTTTTTTTCACGTGGAAATGATGGGTGATTACATTAGTGCCTGACTACACGAGTGAGTGTCACATACATAGCACCATGTATATACCACGCCAACTAACGGAGAGTTCCAACGATTTTTATATTTCAATTAAAGCTCATGGTTGAGAAATTGTAAGTATACATTATATATCTATTGTTGAGAATTACTAGTATTTTATTTGGTCCAATAATATAGATTACGGTCCAATGTTAAAGTTTAGATGTACAGAGAACCTGTGATTGTTGAGGCGGGGCTTTGCTAACCAACGTAATATTGTCATTACATAAATCTTGATCTGTCTGTCCGTTTTACGGTTGTATACTTGTTGATATGTCTGTTATGAACACATTATGTTATACTCCACACATTTTTAAGTGTTTTTTCCTCTATAGAATGCAGTAAGTTCAGGTTTATAAAAAAAAACAGTGTTTGATCGTTTTTATAATACTTGTTAAATATAAGCTGTATAGTTTTTGATTGTGTTTAATGATATCTCTTTAATATGTAAATCTAAAACTGCCATAAATTTGAGCAAATGCAACCATATGTCTTCAATGCCTCAGTGACCAATATTAACCCTTCAATTTATTTGGGAACCATGAAATATCTAGTTGTAACTGTTTGGTTTTTCATTCTGACTTAAGGCTGGCATACTATTAGATCCAAAAGTCATTCCAAGTTCCTTGGCAAATTGATCCCTTTCTAGTTTGTGAAAAAAAATACTATTTAGACTCTTGGTAATTTGTAGGAACTAACAATCAACGGCAGTGATACTATATGAAACTACAATCTTAGTCCTCGGGAGAAGCAGTGCATCGTCATTGACTTCTGATAGAATCCCTATTCTATATGAAGTTGCTTACTTATATTTACATGCAGCAGTGACCACTTACAACCAGGTGGACTGCATGCTCGTTTGCTACTTCAATCATAAAAACATATATAAACTTATTTGACCTACTCATATCATAATTAAAAAAGGACAAACATATTATTTATGTATAATCTAGCTTTCTGTTTATTTTTTAAACATGGCAATGATTTTGTATTACATGTGATAGAGCAATAAGCAATAATCAAAACGACTAATGTTAAAGTGATTTGTAAATATAGTTACATATTTTAAGAGTAAAATTGGTATACAGATAACTAGGCAGGTGGGAGGAACAATAGATATGAATATATTTACCCAAACCATATAAAGATGTCAATTATGACAAATATAAAGTATAACAAAGTAATTTTGTAGCTTTTAAAAGTTGGTAATTTGGTATATATTATAGTGATGTCTATAATAACGACATGTACATATATATTTTTGTACAATCGTCCAAATAGTGCAGTCCTCAGGGCGTATACAAGTTAGTGTAATATATGCTTTAACCTAGTTGTACGAGCATACAGTATGTATATTTTTGAGTTGGTCTTGCGATTAGTGGATTAAGTAACGTTGGTCGAAGCCTCCGCCTTAACACTCAAAATTGTTATGTAACTATTTTAGTATTGGAAGTTTCAAAAGTTGTTGATAACAAATCGTGATGTAAGCTCACATTTACGAACAAATTGTAGGCCCTCATAGCCCCCATGTTTAGTTTCTTCCAAAGATAGCGTGTTAGTTTACAATATTATTTTTTAGTTTCTACATCCGGCACGCGATGGCGCTACGTGCTCGAGGTATGAATTTGTGTAATAAACATATCCTTATCTCCTCAACTTGTTTTTTTTTCCTCCATTTAAATATGATTTGTAATTCCTTGTTAAAGTAGAAACCTTTTTCAAATGAAATAAATAACGAGGTAACATTACTAGCGGGACATTTTTTTTATGATTTAAAATGTTTTTACGGTTTTGGCTTAAGCGCCTTCAAACCTATCTTTATTAATTCGCGGCCATCCGGACAAATATTTATTAAAATAAATTTTATTTATTTAAAATGTTTTTGTGGCTTTGGCTTGGCGCCTTTCAGCCTAACTTTATTAATTCGCCACCAACTTTTTCGATTGAAATAAATTATTCTTGCATAGATAAAAAAGTTTATTATTCTGATTTTATAATGTTTACTTCGTTCGTTGTCTTCGGGCATGCAACATTTAGTTTCATGCTTTTTATTATTTTTAAAATTATTACAGCATGTACTACACAGTAGTATAAAAGTAAAAAAAAGGCAGATACATTTATCAAATTTTATTTAATACGAATATACCTATTCTATTGTTTCCTATAAACTCTTAAATATAATAGTTATAAAATGTAAGGAAACTACTACAATTTTAGAATCTTAACTTTTACATAAACTAAAATGCAACAGATAATTATTGTACTAGTTACACACAACATTACATTATTTAATATATACTATATACATATTAACTATAAAGTATTTAGTTAAGAATGAAATTAAATGCTATTAAATAATAATACTAAAGGTATTCTACCTCTAGTTGAAATTGAAAATGAAGTTGTGAAGTGAAGTATAACATCATCGTTATTCTAATATTTATTGTAAATATTGTTTCAAAGCTTTAAAAAACAAACAAATTGGGTAAGTAAATAGACTTCTAAAGCATGTAACATTTTCTAACTTTGAAAGGGCGTCCAGTAGGTAAAGTTTTGGTAATTTTCCGACTCCCTTGAGATGTAGTGGATTTTTCAGACGTAGCAGACTTCATTTACGTTTTGCTTGATTTATAATGGTCATTAAGGCACAAAATAAAACATCGATAACATTCGGACAGTCAGGCTTTAACTAATGCGACAAACTAAAACTACATAGAGTTAGGTTAACTATATAGTATTAGGTACATAAGGGACAGGAATTGGTGACCAGCCATCTTAGTCCTTTCTTTTAGCATGTTTTGATGCTCCCTTGGTACGCTTCCATTTCATCCGCCGGTTCTGGAACCACACCTTCACCTGAAAAATTAACAGATATGCTTACTAACTTTTTCAACATGTCGGGTGCAATCTAATATGAAGTTGATTACAAATGTTAGGGTGACAGTGGCTTGCATCAAGAGTCTGCGTGTTCGTTTTCTATTATTTTTTTGTAAAAGATGTTCTTTTCAATTGTCCGTCACTTCTCTAGTTTATTTTTCAAATTAACAAGCACAAGTACTGACAGTTGTAGATGCCTTTAAAGTTAATGGCAGCGTCCAACAGCAGCTAATGAATAGCTATCCATCATGAATGAGAGTTATGCTTGCTTGCACCTCTATTAGACATTATTTAAAGATACTTTAACGATAACAAATAACACCACAAGGAAGCCTACATTCCTATTCATTTTCAAAAACACTACTTGAAGCTTTATAAATTAGAAGTACCAATCAGCGTGGTAAAATTTGTTTAAGCTTTTTTACTACTGGGATAGCATGCTTTGTGGAAAAACGAAGAGATGTAGGCCGGAATAGACTTCAAAATTCTATGTTGAGAGGGTGGGGTTCCAGACCCCATGAGCTCGTCTTATGACCATGTCCCGAACCTGTCTTTCAGTGAGATGTAGTGCCACGGCGATCTCGTAGCGACGCAGACGGGTGAGGTAGTTAGCGCGCGCGAACTCAGTCTCCAAGCTCCGGATTTGGTGCTTCGTGAACGCTGTCCGCTCCTTGCGACCCGTTGAACGGACTTCTGTGGATTAGAAGATACGAATACAATAGATTATCTACATATCTATCCTAACTTAACAGTCAAGAGACTTGCTTGGCGCTTTAAGCGTCAGCGTTGAGTGAATCTCAGCAAATTTCGCTATAATTGGCAGCTATTTAGAGAACTATGTTTGTTTTTGAACGCTTCACGCTGATGCTTACAGCGACAACCGAAAGACTCTAGAAGCGAATGTTTCGGTAAGTGCCTTTGGGTAAGAAGGTGCCTAAAATTTAACACAGATGTCACCGTGAGTATAAGTATAAAGTTATAACGTCTTATATAAAACTAATTATGTGTATCTTACCATGTTACTTGAACAAGAACACAACTATAATCAGAATCTCCACACTTAAGTAATTCTATTACATTTAAAATCGCTATTGGCTAATATTGCTGTTAATGAATACCTACTCGTACGTATGGCGAACTAATAATATATTGTCAACTAAGATGGGTTAGTTACTTAATTTTTACGAAAGTCTCTTGCAAACGACAGCTACTATAAGGTCTCAGGTTCGATTCATATGAGGTAGAAATGTCGCACGATAAGAATAAAAGGAACTTAATCCGGAATTTTGTGGAAATAACACAAATTGTGATCGCATTATAAGGATGTTAAACCCGTAGGATATTAAACCCGCAGTTATTAAAGGGCAGTAACGTTTATGAGTGTACTTTTCTAGCACGAAACCCTCACTATTTAATTCGCCAGACTACGTTATTTGGAGTAGTTTTAAGTATTTAACTTAATTTTCCGAAATTATGAGTTTGAAACTTTATGTTGCACGTGTGAGCGTATTTGCCTATTTAGCGTGTTTATGATGCCCATAACAGTAGTGGAAACTTAGAGGCTACTAAACGGTAATAAGTAAATTATAACGCAACATAAAACACTAGTGCAAACAATGACGCGAGGTAATAAACCGCACCTGCGACAATGAAGAAAGTGTAAACCGTTTTCGATAAACAGAGGAAGGCGCCGGCGCCGCACGTGCGATGTTTGATTATACTATGTTCCTTGTACGCTACATGTGTCTTTTATTGCTAATCACCAGTTAAAAGTATACTAGGCTAAATTGATAATCCCGCGGCATTTTGGTAATCGTCAGTTTAAAGTGTGTAAATACTAGGTGCAAAATTGATAATCGTACGACTTGTGCAGTGGCCTTAGTGCGAGTTTATTTTATTCATCCATCAGCAAGGGTTGATTGACAGTCCACTCCTGGAAATAGGCATCTCGTAACCTACGTCACTTCGGCCGGTCCTGACCTATCTGAATCCAGCAGTTTGTCTTCAGATGACCTGGTCGGATGCCGACATATATCTCTATTCTGTTTTTTTTATCAGATTGAAGTAGCAAACGAGCATGCGGTCCACCCGATGGTCAGTAATTAATGTCGCCCATGGACATCTGTGAACAAGTTCATACACAACAGAGATTCTATCTGAAGTCGATCACAGATGCGTTGCTACTCCCGAGGACTGAGATAGTCGCCTCAAATATAAGTGAGCCGGCAACCACACCCTTCCAAAGAAACGCAACAACTGCTGCACGCTGGAAATAGGTGTGGCGGTGGTACCTACACTGGTTCTACCAGCGTTAGGAGTTCATGACGTTTGCTTAAAACGATGACTGCTTACATTTTCGCCCCTTTGATTTTCTCCTACGTCTGTTTGCGCCAACTAGTGTTCTTTGGCTAATTTTCATTGCAATGCATTGTATTGTATGGATTAAAACGTAAACGATCGTTTCGAGGAATCATCATAAACTCGTAATAAGGGCACACAAAGTAAACAACGTACTTAGCTTTTTTATTTATTATACATATAAAATATGATAAAAAAAAGCAAAGCAAACAAGAGTGCAGTCCACCTAATAGAAGAAGTTATCGTCGCCTCGCCTATGGTCATCTGTAATCAACCCCAGATAAGATTAGAGTAAGAATCAGATTCTTGGTTGGCCTCAGACATGTTGTTACCCCTGATCAATCAGTTGGAATGCCTCGCATAAGTATACACCACAGTAAAGTACTACCTATAAAGTATCCAAAGTTGTTCTGATCGATAGGTGGCCATAAGAAGCTTGTGTGATAGAAAACAGAGTCACAAATGGGTGTACCAACCAATAAAGCAGACGGGCTACCCGATGGAAAGTAGTCACCGTCGCCTATGGACATTTGCAACTCCACAGAAGTCAAAG
>DWLI01002850.1:0-12557 GCA_018249915.1 Cecropterus dorantes dorantes
GAATTGTTTTCATTTGCACCTTCATGATTAAATTGTAAATTTTACAACTGTTGTATTATTTTTTTGTGTTAACCCTTTAAATCATATTATTTTGTTATTGAACTAGATTACTCCGCTTGCTTTGGTCACGTTTAGCAGGTTAATGAGTATCCTAAGTGTTAATTCAGGTCATACAGTTTGCTTTAAAGAATAACAAACATAAAGTCACCCTCACAAACTGTAATAAACTTAAATAATAAAATAAGACTTAGATATAACAAAGTATAATATAAGTAAGAAATAAAGTGTAGCCAAAATGTATGTTCATAATAATTTATCAATAATATTCATAAAAATGTATTTAAGTGACGAATTAACAGTTTCATTTAAAACAGAGGTTCTTAAATTTCATCATGTACACTGTTTTACACATTTCATTCTTATTTTGGACAGCGAAATATTTAGCAGTGAACAGTCACTGTTTCAGAGACACTGCCTTAGCGGTCGGTATACTTAACAATATGGATTATGTTGCTGATAAGTACCTACATGGGATTACTATTTATTAAGACGTTTACCAAATGCAGGCTGCATTTTGTAAATGTCGACAAAAATAAATAAAAAAGGACTTATCAAAATTTGTCGGCAAAAAAAGTCAAGAATGTCCTTAAAATTGATTTTGCTATGGATTTTAAGAGGAACCGATGGGAAATTAAGTATTTTTTTGATTGATGGAATTTCATTTAGGCACAAATACATTTATCAGACTTACATCAATGAAACAAAGTCCTAATAAATCAATAAAAGAAACCACTGTACTGTACGAAGTTGCTTACAGATATCCATGGGCGGCAGTGGCCACTTACTATCATGTGGTTTGCATGCTCGTTTGCTATTTCAATATTATAAAAAAGCTACTAGGAAGGTCTGCGGGCTGCGGGTAACCGACTACTCTAGAAAATCATTTATTTCGTAAAGGCCATTGCAAGATTGCCTCAATCCGTAGTTCTTTCCAAAATTAAGATAAGGCTACAAATCGTCTGCAACTTAAAGACTAGTACAATGTACCACAATGATCGTATGAGAGTAATAATGGAACATCCATTTCTTGTATTCTGCTTAAAAATCTTCAGTAAAATCTACATCCATAATATCGTCAACATTTTCAGCAATATCTTTATTATAATCAACATTGCTTTCCACAACATCTTCCGTTGCATTAGCCTTATTTTCAATATTGCTTGCATTTTCTGAACAATTTTCTATATCATTCTCATTTCTAGTATCAAAAGTTTCCTGTGGTGCATTATTAGTGGATGTATTGTCATTATTATGAGAGGTATTTTGTTCCATATCAATATTTGGATCAGACTCATCATACCTCAACCTTTCAATATCACCAGAATTATCAGTAATATTATTTTCAGTAATTTCTATAGCCTCAGAATTTTCATTAACATTAATATGAGACTCGTTATTACTGTTTTCCTTATTTTCTTGACTATTGTTTTTTAATATCTCATTCTCAGTATCTATGTTACATTTATTGCTAATATTTGTACCTGTAGTGTTACAAATAGTATCTTCACGCTCATCTAATTTATCACTAATATCGTTTGATAAAATCTCTTTGTTATTATTTACACTAATATCATTTTCAGGACCTTTTAAGCTGTCATTATGTTCATTGTTATTTGCTTTAACAGAATGAACATCAACTGTAATAGACACATTTGTTTCTACAACAGTTTCTTCATCTGAACTGTCTATCACATTAGGTCTATTGGTCTTTCTTATTGTCTCTATTTCCTCAGCATCTTTACTAACAACTTCAGTGCCTTCTAAATTTGTTTCTTTATTTTCAGAACTATGTATTATAGGTTCATTTTCAGTGGTTGCTGCTTCAGAGCTTGAGTTATTAACAAGGTTATTTGTACTTGTGGCATTTTTCAGTCTTGCAAGTCTTCTTTCCTCCGCCAGTTTTCTGCTTCTAAGCATTCTTTCTCGCTGTTCATCATTTATTGATGGTGAAGATGTTGCTTTTGGCATCATTACAGATGTTCTGTAAAAAAATAATCATGTTTTTTTACTGTTAGGTATATTTTTTGGTACTTAATTGTGCCAACATAACATTAGTGGAAGTGCTTCTAGTTAAAGGGTGTGTTATGGGTTCTCCCTTATGATATCCTTCAACCAAAAATGGAAATACAAGTGTCTACATATAGGGCATTTTGACTTATTCCTTTTAAGATAGTATCACATCTATAGATTTACAGAGAACTCTAAGTCTATCTGACAATTTTATAGCAAGGCAACATGCTTGCTACTTCTGTATTACAATAATACACACCTAATATCTTTAAGTGGACTAGATCCAAAACCAGGTTTCTTAGCAGAGTTTGGTGCTGGCGTAGACCTTGCCAGCTCAATTTGTTGCTGCAGTAACTTGTCAAACTCATCCTCCTCTTGAGCAGGCATTGGAGTATCCTCATCACTGGAGTCCTTTTGCACCACTGTATCTTCTGATAGGAACTGATCTGAGCGGATTTTGTGAAGATGGACCTAAAAAGTACAAATTTGTGTTAAAACAAACACAGAAATTAATATATTTAGTGCACAAAAAATCTAGATTTTTCGTCTATTTAACGCCTGAGGACAAGATTGTTTTTGGAACTTTATATATGTAAGGGGCTTTTTATTTTCTTCAGAGCATGTTTAAAAGTTTCTAGTGTAGTATTTAACATATAATATATTCTATATAGTACACATATAATATATACTCATATTATATGTGTACTATATAGAATATATTATATGTTAAATACTACAAGATATATATGATTACTTTGAAGGAAATATGTGCAATAATTCTTTAGTTATTTATAGTAAAATCCTTAAGTTTCTAAAGAAGAACTGTACAGTTATTATTTAGAAAAATAGAAAGTTAATGACTGCAGCCTCCTCAACCATTCTAGCATTGTAAGTGCAAAAAAAATTGATTGCACCGGCACACAATAAAAAAAGTTTTCTGTACACTGACGCGACCTATCTACAGGTATGTGTTTCGACCAGCTGAATCTGAATTTCAACATTTAGCGGGTTGAAAAACATGCCCATACATAGGTCGCATCTGGTGTACATAAAACTTTTTTTTTGTTTGCCAGTATTGTTAAACAAATTTTATTAAATTCCACTTACAGCAACAGGCCTTTTTTTACCGAGCACCTCAATTTTCTTTAAGCAGTCTTCAAATTGAAATTTTGGATACAATCTATATGCCCAATGCTCCAACTTCTTCAACACTAAATCCAAATCTTCTCGTTCATGACCTTTACCTATTCAAGAAATTTGAGTTACTCATTATTATATCTAAAGTATACATATATAAATAGTAAGACAAAGTTCAAATTTTTTTTTTCTCTTTTTTAAACGGTTTTATTTAGCTCACCCCATTTTTTCTCTTTTTCATTTGGATTTCATCTAGTTTTTGAATATTCATGGCCTAGGAGTTTTAAACAATAAAGAGGCATTCTAATTTCAATTATGGCAAGAAATGTATCTGTGGATAACATGTTACTTATTCCTTAGATAGAACTCAAATTCTATCTGAACTTGATTACTGAGCACGGTAGACCCGCGTGGCGGAGCGGTCACCATACCGGTCTGACACCAGTGGGTTCCGGGTTTGATTCCCGGCCAGACAGACATCTGAATGATAAATTTAGGATTTCTGTCCTGGGTCTGGATGTTTATGTATTCGTCTTTGTGTGTCCATGGCACCCACGATACAGGTGAAAATCCTAGTGCGGCTCTATGAGTTTAGAAAGCGTGTGAGGAGATTGGTATCCAAGGTTGTCCATTTTATATCAAGAAATCTTATCTGGCATGTATTACAGATGTCCATGGAGAGCAGCGGACACCAGGTGGACTGCATTTTCATTTGTACTACCATATAATTGAAAATTGAACGAATAAATAAATTGAGATAAATTAGTATTTTTAAGTTACCTTTAAATTTAAAATCTTTGAAATGATCTGGTATGACTTTTATCCCTCTGGGCCCGGTAAGCCGAGCTGGGTTTAGAAGAAACCGTGGATTCTTTATCACCCTGGTTGATTTTGGCTTTGTTGGATCAACTCTCCTTTTATCCTCCTCTGAAAGATTATCCATTATGAGTAATCATCAAATCATCACTAACGTCAAATCATGATCAAACTAAATACATAAAGATTTATAAAGGTGTAGTATAACTGCATAGTCATCAAGATCAGTGTATTGGACATAGCCTACAAGAGTTTGCCAATTATATTTTTACTGTGACTAACTTTACAGGTTCTAATTATTTGCGACACCCTTACAAAACACAATGTATATGAGCAGACATATATATATATATTTTGATATTCATAGGAAACCTAAAAATATCATTAGAAAACCTATAAAATAAAACAATACAATTTTTAAAGGATGACTGAGTTTGCTTTACTAAACATATTTTTTTCAAATCAAAAATAAATATCAAGGCCTACAAGGCCTCGAGGCATACCGGCTCACTATTTGGGAATCCCTGATCTAAGTGATACACTTAGGTCATGGTTGTTCAAGGGGTTAGGCCTGGTACAATTTGAGAAAAAATTCCCAGATGAGAGAGAACAATGAGATTTTTTTTTACATAGAATGAAAGTAGCAAACGAGGATGCAGCCCACCTGATGGTAAGTGGCTACTGCCGTCCATAGACATCAGTAATCAACCCTAAATAATATCAGAGTCTCACCCAAAATTAGCCACAGATCCGTTGCTACCCCTGAGGACTAAGATCGAATGCCTCGAAAAATTATGTCTCCCTTGCCATAGCCTTCAGACCAGAACACAACATCGCATAACACTGCTGTCAATAGGCAGAATAGGTGTGGCAGTGGTGCTTTCGGACACGAACCACAAAGAGTTGTACCACCTTTAAATTATGAATATACTACCTGCTTCATCCTCCTTTTCGCTGTTGTCCTCGCTGTCCGACCGCCGCCTCTCCTCAAACTCATCGCCCTCAATAACTCGTTCCAGCTGCTCGGCTTCGTTCGCCTCATCTTGCAGAAATACGTCCTCTAATAACGACATGGTAACATTTATTATATGACTACTATCAAATTACGACCTGGATATATTATAATTCATAGCACTTATACACATTTTTACACCTTTTATTGATAAAATAAGTTTGACTTTTCAATTCAGAATTCGGTTAATTCGATATAATAGTATCACAAATATAAAAGTTAAAATGAACTAATCTGCGGTTTTCTATTTTTGGCGGGATTTTTGTTTTAACTGTCATATGTCAAGTTCATTTTATTTATCTTTACCTACATCGATGACGCTCTTAGATTCTTGCATTTCAAGATATAGATATAGAAGAATTTACTCTATGGTATACCCAGCCCTATATTATAAGAAATGGTTAATGGTGTTGATGTTAAGTGCATTGTGCATTGTCTTCATAGCCGCTTGCCATACAAGTAATAGTTTATGAATAAAACTTTACAACTTAGTAAATCCCTTTATGGATGGACTCCGCATACATCACTTTCGCATCTATTTTTGAATTATAACAGTAGTATTAAAGTCTGCTGTGGCAAAAGAGACATATTAGATAGGCTTCCAATTAAGTCTTTAGGAGTAGCAATGCATCTGTGGTCGACCTAAGACAGCACTAATCATAATATCTACCATATAGTATGTAGATATATAACATACACGGCTAAAAAGACAGAAATATCTCTAATTCTGATTTTCGTTACAATAATATAATAACACATAACAATTTTATTATGGTTTTGAAAGATTGTAGCGTGATTAAATACTGACATACATTCCAACATAGTCCTCCGATCCAGTTAACACTTATTTGTGTCCAACTTCCTCGTACATTTCATGTTCAATATCAGGCTTAATTTGTTGTATCTATAAATAACGTTAATTTAATAAATTATATTGATTGTAAACTCCATAATTACTTCGATTACATAAAAAAGAAACTATTGAAGGAAATCACAAATACCTTTACTTTTAAAGTGGTTGATATTGACTATTGCATATCTGTTTGTAAGTCGCATCAATGAAAAGCGCCTGTATATAGGTGTCCGCTTATTAAAAGATGCATAGACAACTAAGTTCAATGACCTTCTTAATTTTGACACCCAGGTTATTCACTAGAGGGAGAAGCGAATCGAAGCATTTTTCAGATTTCAAAATTTATTCAAACTCTAATAAAAAAGAATGGACTGAATAATATTCTAGTCCATTTATTTATTGAATGATAAATTAAATTAAGTTACTTTAAACTTCAGGGACCGCTTATAGCAATCCATTAAAATGGTAAAATCGATATTTGTGTTCGATTTATATACTCGATTAATTAAAATAGGTTACCAAATATTTCTAGAAAAAATATAAAATAGCCCACAATTTTAATATTTTTTAAATTATTTCTTTAAACAATAGATAAAAAGTCATAATTAAATTTTTGAGACACAACTCAGTGCGTCGCAATTTAGTTTTTTATGAAAAATAAATAATAACTACTATTATTCGATTTATTGTGTTAAAGTAATAAGAAATTAAACAATATTGTACGTCAGTACCTTGAATAACTTTTACATTATGCAATAGCCAAAAATATTTTGGCAATAAAACTGGCCATTCTTTGAACCGTAACGTTGAACATGGTACACCACTAATAGGTCACGTGACCAGCTTGCGTTTGAGAGCGCATTCACAGGTATGGAAATTAGTAAATTTTATTAGAAATCGTGTTGTATTTCGAGTCGTATTATAGTTTTAAGGTAATAATTGAAGTTAATACGATAATGTGCGTCAATGTGTCCGTTGTTAAGTTGTGAATTGGTGCCATAAACGGTTATTTCTTCAACAAAGACTTGTCATTTTGATACCAAGGAAGGTGCTTGAGGAATGGCGTCCCCCACATGTGCCGCCTATTGAATTTCGCCTCCGTTGGACGTTTCAGATGTTGATGACGTGAACTCCTACGATACGTGCAACTGTCCATGTAAAACAAATTTGACGAAGTTTAAGTGCAAATAACTTAATAGCAACATGACGAAGTTTAGTTAGGTGGTAGTCGTCAGTGATTCATTGTCTTGAATGGAGCGAAAAGTAGCCTTAAATGTTATTGAGAACGCTATTCTGTGTTTAACAGTTCATCAACACTGATTTTCTAGCGTATTCCGTGTGAAAATGGGGTTAATCGGTTGTTTTTCCGCCCAAGTGTTTTGTTTACTAAGTTACCGCTTACTTGTAAAACTACTTCCCGGGCGAATAGTTTCGATATCGTTTTTCGTATCGTTTCGTAATTACATTTGTATTACGTCGCTATCAACGGATGGTCGTTGATCTCATTAAAACAATCTTATCAAACGCCCAATGACTCCTAACATTGTTATTGTTAATCAAAATTTATTTATTATTTTGTCACTACATTATAATTTTTAAACACATTACATATGTCACGCCACTAACGTCTTTATGCCCAAATTAACGTGTAAAGGATTTATGCATTTATTGTAAAAAATATTCATATTTCATTAAATTGATCAACTATCATTAATGCATATACCTGTACTAAGTAATATTACCTATTTTCATGAAAGTTATAAAACTTTCAGCTACATGTAAACATAACCTTCAAATTAATTCAGTTCAAAACAATGCAGATCGAGAGATGGGTGTGTTCTGTTAATATAATATAATAAGCAGAATCACTTTAGGAATATGGAAGCATTTATCACATTTAGAAATATGTGGAAAAAAACAACTTAATTCTACCATAATTTTTTACATATCTTTTTATTGTTTTTTCCTTTGTTTCACCAATTTATGAATTTTCTGAATTCATTCTCACAGATTGTTCTCATAACATGTTATATTCAAACAATGTAATGATTTGGATAATACTGGCTTAATCTTAGATGATTACAGTCTAGAAATCAGATCTTGACCTATCCCAAATGTTACTTACTGGGGCTATGTTGTTGTTTTAAATTTTGATTTTTTTGTTTATTTTTTCTGTCTTCCAATATAGAAGTAACAAAGTGTATAGTCTAATTCATGGTAAGTAGTTTTACTTAAAATCAGTTAGACTATATGCTGCCACCAGTAGACACCTATAGTCAACATGCATTGCTACCTCTCAGGACTAAATTTGAATGCCTTGTCTAAGCATTTCTTTCTTATTATGCCTTTCAAGCCAGGGCAGAGATAGGTAAAGTTCGGAGTCAAACCATAGAATATTCTCTTCTTATGAAACTTATCATGTTAGCTGTGCGATTATCGAAATGCCTGTTTTTTTATCAAATTCAAGTAACAAACGAGCATGCAGTCCACCGGATGGTAAGTGGTTACTGCCGCCCATGGATGTTAAAAGCAACTTCATATAGAACAGGGGCCTTAGCTGAAGTCCATTACAGATGCATTGTTACTCTCGAATACTAAGATAATAGCCACATATAAGTAAGTGGGCAACCACACCCTTTCACCTAAAT
The DNA here is from genome assembly GCA_018249915.1 of Cecropterus dorantes dorantes. NCBI lineage: Eukaryota > Metazoa > Arthropoda > Insecta > Lepidoptera > Hesperiidae > Cecropterus > Cecropterus dorantes. The sequence continues at coordinate 8,537 of DWLI01002850.1, forward strand.
GCAAAAACTGCTATATGCTAGAAAAAGAATGGTGGTACCTTCCTAGCCAAACTGGACTCATTCTACCTGTGTCCAGTTGGCGTACTAAATCTATTAATTTCATTAAGGACAAAAGATTTAATTCTATTCCTACCTTATTTTATTCTATTAACTAACTTGCTTTTGGTTTTTTTGTATTATAACAATTTAATCTATAACTTTTATACTGTATTTTTAATATGAGTAATGTTTGTTTAATTATAATATTAGTAATGTTTAATATATAATTTTAATTTTAGTAATATTAATATATCTATACTATCTATACTAATATTATAAAGTAGTAGAGTTTGTTTGGTTGAACGGGCTAATCTCATAAACTACTGGTTCAAATTTAAAAAATGTTTTTGTATTGTTATTGAGGAAGGCTATAGGCTATATAACATCATGCTGTTTGTTGGTTTTTTTTTTCTTATTTAGTAGCAGGTGTAGCCGCGTAGCACACCTAGTAATATATAATTTTGGTGGGTTTTGCATGTAACAAATCTAAATTGCTAATATTACTACATACACATATCAAGAATCCGTTAATGCATGAATCACATTTGATTAGAACTAAACCAAAAATTAGGCATTGGTTCAATCAGATCAAACACAAAATATACCTCATTGTTTATTTAAAACTATACAATCGGGTAAAAATGATAAGCATTCGATAATCTTTTACTTAAACGGATGTATAGCTTCCGAATAAAATAATGTGAGTAATGTCTTTGACTCATTGCGTAGGATTTATCTCATGTTTAGTTTTCTATGTAAAATGGTCACTGTTATCTCAAGTATACAATAACAAGTGTTCCTGCTGAAAAATTGTTAATAGACTTTTAGAGATATATCTATATATGAGTGCTGTCAAAAGTAATATTTTTTTGTTTCTTTATTGGGTGATCTGGGAACATCATTTAAATAAGTAACTTTGAAGCGTTTTTGTCAATATTAATATTTAATTTTATTTCAATTGTTTCTAATGATATTTATATGTTTTTACTATTTTGTAACATACATCTTTCAAGTCACATGTTCATATGTTACCAATTAACAATGTAGTTTCGTCATTTCTGGGTAAATTGGAATTGGAGAGCAAGACGTTAGTCACAGGCTTTCGACTAAAACTGACGCTTTCAACATTTTCTCATAATTATTTTGAGGTGGTAGAATCCTTTGTGGTTCGACTCTGGACCTGGACTCACCAGTACCTCATCTAGTTTTCCCTAATAATATCAGTATTAAGTGCTGCTATACTCTGGCTTGAAGTCTGCTCGACCACAAATACGTACGTATTTGTGGTCATCTCACGTAAGGCTGATTTTATCTGGAGTTAATTACAGATGTCCATGGGCAGTGCCAACTTACCATCGGATGGACAGTATGCTTATTCTATATTATAAAAATGTCTATGGAAAACTATGTTAACTCGTAGATACAACATGGCCATATCAAAACATTGCGTGACTAGGTGTATACACTCGAAGCGCGTGAAAGAAATGCACATACTGAGAAATAAAAGTGGGCCGCACGTGTCATTAAATGGCGTTATGTGCAATTAGTGTCAGTCTGTAATTGTTTTGAAGGTGGTACTTTTCGTAGTTCGACTTCGGAGGCACCACCGCCACACCTATTTCTGCATAATAATAGAGTAGTAAGCGTTGTTATGTTCTGATCTGAAGACTTTGATAAAGGAGACTATACTTTTCCGACACGTTCCAACTTAGTCCTCAGGGGTGGCAACTCATCTGTAGCTAACTTCGGGTAAGACTATTCTCATCTGGGGTTGACTACAGTCTGTTGGCGTCAGTTGCCACTTACCTTCAGATGGACTGCATGCTCGTTTGCTACTTCATAGCGTTACGTTCTCTACCATGTGGCGTTTCTTCTCAATATTCAGATGGACCTTGCTAACGTAGTGTTAAAGTTTTGTTAATAGCTTACTGAACATGTTAGTGCATTAACTATGAACATTGTAAATTATGATCTGCATAATAAAATATGCCTTCAAGGTAAAACTTCCATTTAATAGCATCCTCAACCATTTTTGTATTGTATTCTCATTATTATCTCAAACATCGATACTATTTTGTTCGCGATGATATGGATCTGACCTCTTTGTAGCATGTTTTAATATTTACGCAGACAGTATACGAGTACTTGAGCAAGTTTGGATCTTAAAAAAGAAATTTAAGATATTTTTTACATTTTAGATTATTTCTGAGACAAGTATTTTTGAATGTTCATCTTCCACTAACAGTTTTTGAATATTGTCGTATCATATTATATCGGTGCACTTATATATGAGGCGATCATCTTAGTTCTCGTGAGCAGCGACGCATCTGTGATCCATTTCAGATAGAACTCTTGTTCTATGTGTAGTTGTTTATAGATGTCCATTGGCGGCAGTCACCATTTCATCAGATGGACTGCATGCTGGTTTGTTGCTTCTAATAGAAAAAAAGTACTAGCTAAAGGACTCTTGCTTCGCTACGGGACATAAAAATAGTCGCCAATTTTTGATAGTTTTCCGATTCCTTTCAGATTCCTATGTTTTCTTGTGTTAAATATAGCCTATGTTCATCAGGGATAATGTAGAATTCTAATGGTAAAAGAATTTTTGAAATCGGTCCAGTAGTTTCGGAGCCTATTCAATACAAACAAGAAATCAAATCTTTCCTCTTTATAATATTAGTACAGATGATATTAATTTTAAGGTATTTGTGCCATTATACGCCTTTCCTCAATCTTCTCAATTTATAAGGATATTAGTTGAAGTCTGGACCTATCAATCCAGTTCGACTACTTTCGATTTCGATAGATTTTCGTATGATGTCACTTTCCGCGTCTTCCTCATTGAATCAGCCTCAATGAAACATCCTTTGCTGCAGTCTAGCCTTATTCAATAGTGAATCTAACTGTCCTGATTGAGCCAGTTATGCATCCAATGTCAGAGTTAAACGCATCGTCGACCTTTTGCTTTGTTGCGTAAGTAGTCATGTCTTGGCAAAATTGGCATAATTTATAAGGGAATGAATGTACTGTGCAATATGCCAAAAAGCCTCAGAACGTTGCAAAATCAAGAGTGATTTTTTGAGATACTGCCCAATGGTAATGCATTTAGGGCGCTCAGGTTGCGACTGAAATAAAAATCAATTAAAAGAAAACTAGTATCAACTTCGTTGTCTTTTTCAAAAATTAATGACACTGGAGTTCTTAAATAAGTAAATTAGGTAATTAGTAGTTGTTGTATTATTTTATTTAATTCCAAAAATCATCATTTTATTCAAAATTAAAATTTATTATCCTGGTAGCAATTTCGATCGTCATTTTACCGAACAAAGGTTTATCATTTTATTTCCAAATTTCAATATAAATGTGCAATAAATTGAAAATATTGGTATAAGTTAGAAACTTTGCAAGTTCTTCAACTTTGAACAACATATGCGCGCTGTACATATTTATTGCTACTTGTAGTAATATTCTACTGCAAAACTTGTGCCTTGAAAATTTCTACTCCTTGATATTCTCTTCGATCACGTGTGAATAGTCTCAATCTTAGAGTTCAATTATTGTTTCTAATTTTAGATTGTATCACATGTTTCAGTAGGGAATTTACGTGGGATTTGTGATAACTTTCGTCACATGAAGGCGTAACTCTTATCTTAGGGTATGATGCCAAAATTCCATACCACAGGATATGTGACGTTCTATCTGCGTTTCCAGATTAAAGGCAAAATTCCGAACTTATGGAATCAATCGTCAATTAGAATACATTTACTTTTAAGGTAACTGTAGTCTAATTGACGTGTTTCCAGTGTTACATGCTCTTGACATGAATTTTTTGATGATCATTACAGATGTGGATACTAATGATTGACCTGACGTAGACTGCTGATGTTAATCTTTTTCGTTATGTAAATATATAAAATTCTCGTGTCACAGTTTTCGTTGCCATACTCCTCCGAAACGGCTTGACCGATTTTGATGAATTTTT
>DWLI01002851.1:0-12557 GCA_018249915.1 Cecropterus dorantes dorantes
CTTTTACCACATCTTTTAGATCAGAACACAGCAGCACATAATATTGCTGTTATCAGGCAGAAATAGGTGTGGCGGTGCTTCCGGCGTCGAATCACAAAGAGTTCTACCACCTTTAAAAGTACTTATCGACATTTTTGTAATATCAAGATTTGATCCTTAAAAATAAATGTAATGTTAAAAAAGATTATGCTTCAAAAATAAAAATTTATAAAATTAATATAAGTTAGAACACGGCAGCAAAGCCTGTTCCAGGTTCCAGGTGACCATACTAAAAGACGACTTGTTAACGTATTTGATTTTAAGCTTATATTATCGCGGAATTGATACATAATAATATGTTACGGGTACTCATGATATGTGATTTTTTCTTTTAACGTATTTAGTAATATAAAAATTAGATCCCGAAAACAAGTAGAATGTTAAAAAAATGCTTCAAGAAAAGCCTTAAAAAATAATATAAGACACGTCAGCAAAGCCACAAAAAATCACAGTATATATAATTACAGTATCTTAAGTAAAGAGTAAGAAATCAAGCGCGATTGCTCCAGGCATATTCACAGTCTAGAGAAAATGTTCCTAGCTAAACATCAATCGTTATTTACGCAAACTTTGCCTTTTGAAGTTAAAGTTGAAGAAGCTTAGAAAACAAGTGGTACCGATAAATGAAAGATATAGTATTAAGTACTTTTCTAACTATATTTAACTTTTTCCACGTAAAATGACTTTTGAAGAGGATAAATTATCATAAAAGGAAAAATTTATTACAAAAACTTTTTTCAATATCTTACCAACAACGCCATAAACTAAGTTATATCAAAGTGGCAATTCCCTAAGCTCAGAATATCCTTCAAGATGAGAAAATAATGCGGGCGAAATGGCACCTTCACGTTTTTATAATTAATTTCCCAGGTGTGCTGTAAAAACTACAAAGGTAAAACTCAGTACGGGCTTATTTAATATACCTACTGTTTTGTCTTTAGTTTTATAGTCATTTTAACTGAGTAAAAAAAAGGATCTCAACTCAACTGCATTTTTTATGTTTAATACTTCGGCAATTTTCACTGAGCAAGCCGATCTTTCGTCTTGGACCGATCTTTGACAAATCTTTTTTGTTGAAATAATTTTACCAAATTGAATTTGAAACTGTTAATACATGTGGAACCACTCCGGAAACACCACCAGCTCATCTATTTCTGCCTAATAACTCAGTATTAAGCGCTGTTGCCTGGTCTAAAGGATGGGACATCAATTTCCAAGACATTCTTACTTAGTCCTCAAGGGTAGCAACGCATCTGTGGGTAACCTCAATGAAGACTAGTCTCTCTAGGGATATAGTCGTCTATGGATGGCAGTGGTTCTTTATTTTCAGGTGGACTGGAGAGGAAATAATAAATCTTACATTTAATATTCCTGACACTCCTGACCTATATCCATTTTATTCTGTCGTAGGCTACTTTTGAGAAGGTTTTTACCCAACTGCGTCAGAAGGAGGGTTATGTTTTTTGAGCGTTTGTATGTATGTATGTATGTTTGTATGTATATCCATTTCTTAGTCACGGGCTACAGCCCAAACGGCTTGACCGATTGTGACGTATGACATATAATTTGAATCGTCTCAGATGGGAGAGTGAAATGGGCTATTTAACTTTAAAAATGGCGCTTGGTAATGGGGGGAGAAAAAAGGGGGGAAGGATGATTTTTTTTAACTATTACGACAATATGGGTATCAAATGAAAGCTAGTAAATAGTCCTATCTAAAAATATATATAATATTACTTTTACTTCATTATTTTGACAAAAACTCATACAAACGTTAAATTAAATACATATATATCATTATGAACAAGAGTTTCGTTTTAAAAGTCGTTCGTTTTTGTCGGGTTTCTTGTTTTAATATTTTTAACAATTTTACTAGTGCCTTGTGTGAATGTACACACAGTTTTTGAGGTATATTCAAATTGTCGGTAGGTAACATTATTTCTAATCCAATATCGAAATATAATGTACTAATATCGCATTAAACCTCATTATTACTTTGTTGTTTGTATTTTTGTAATCGACATGCCCCTTAGGACTAAACAGAGTGGCATTTTTGTTTAGTCCTCAGGGGCAAGTCACATGTGACCGACCTTAGCTAGAACTTTAATCCTTTCTGGAGTTGTTCTCCCTGAAGACAAAGTTGAAACACCTCGTGAAAACATCTTTGGGACCTAACTTGACGTATAATTTGATATTATTACTTTGATAAGATTTTTAAGTTTATTTTATTACCTTATTATTAACTAGCTGTGCCTCGCGGTTTCACCCGCTACTACATGAAAATAAAGCAAACAGCATGTTATATAGCCTTCCTCGATAAATTTACTATTCAACACAAAAATATTTAACAATTCGAACCAGTAGTTCCTGAGATTAGCCCGTTCAACCAAACAAACTCTACTGTTTTATAATATTAGTATCGATGTATCAACACTAATCTGTATCAGTACTATCAAATTCTATTATGACGGTTTTCAAACAGAGGAATATAAGACAAATACTTACGAGAAGAGCTGTTGTTACTAGGCACGAATCATTAACAGAGGCTTATTCCTCGAGCTATTCATATTCAATAACAATTTCAAGTTTCCAACTACGGGCCCTTGTCTGCACCACATAAATAGTTCTCACCACAACATACATATTATATTTGCATGAACCCGAAACCCGCTCAAATTAATTCCATCTTCAATGAAACAGTATAATGTGCTCCGTCAAACAATAACCGGAGTGTCGTGTAAATAGACGACATTAATTACTACCAACCTGTTGTAAATCTCAATACAAATTGAATTAATACGTTCGTATCAACCAATCAAATTCTATAATTGAATAGGTATCTGATATAATTGAAGCTCAACAATTTTGCTGATAGCAAATTTATTGCTTTGATGTATTCATTATGAATACACTGATTGCAGTCTGTTCTCGAGATCAGCTTCTAAAGAAATAAATTTTCATGTTCCGTTTTAACTTCAAGGTTTGACATACTTCGTCAACAAGTACAACTATGACTTTACAAATAGTTACAAAGGCTGTGTTCTATTGTTCACTGGTTTAGCATTTAAAATAGAATTTTGCATTTACTCTTTATGTCCCGTGGTATACAAGAACACACGTCAAATTACATTAACAACATATATGTATATAGTTGAATAGATTCCGGTCAGACTGTGATCCGTAGCGTCATATCAAATTGCGGTCCTGCGATTTAAAGTCAACCTGATAGAAAACAACTATCCTCATAGAGAAGCAATTAAACAAAGAGTAACTAATACAAAATAACTTATTACACACTTCAGAAAAATATGCTTTTATAATAATATTGGCAAGTTCGTCATCTCACTTTGACAATCAATTTATTCATTTACTCATTATCTTCGTAAGTGCTGAAGTGCATTTTGCCATTCAACGTCAAATCAACGTTTATGGAGACAAGTTCTTCTTAAGCGACATTTAAAAATAACCAAAGATTTATTAAAACTACATTCTACCTATTCATCAAATATTCTTTCCGTTACATCTATTCCTAACTTCAAGTAGTTTTTGCGTTTCTGTGAAAGGATTTGGACGCCGACTGACTTACTTATAAGGCGACCATCTTAGTCCGCTAGAGAAACAAACGCTACTGAGGTTCACTTTGATAGAACCTCTTGGTTACAGATATACATAGGCGGGAGTGACGACTTACCATCAAGTGGACGTTAGACTTGTTTAGTACTTAAGTTTTACAGAAAAATGTGTTGACGCGCGTCACTTATCACTTATCCCAGACTAAAAACGGGAACAAAAGCTAATCTGGTTTCCCGAATGGCAAGAAAAGTAAATAAGTTCAAGTAAAAAATGCTTAGTACACTTTTGTTACTTACGTTTATGAATAGGTAGACTACTCCATAAATATTGTGATTACTTTATACCAAAAGCTAGGAAGCTGTGTTTGTTCTATACATAAAGTTTATCACGGTTGCTTAATTTACAATTTAATGTGTTTGTATAGGATGAGCCATTATAGTGTTATTATAGTCAAGCTCATAATCTTAAATTTAATAGCGCAATAAAATGAATGTGTGTTTACTTACAATGATCTTTATAGTAAGTTTCATTAAAATATATAAAATTTCGTTATAATACTACCTATATTAAAAAAGCCGAACACAGAAATTCGTCTTTCTAGAATTTTTTTTTCAACAAGTTTTTTCTAAATCGTTAAATACTATAAATTGTATAATTTCGTACCACCTATAGCTTAAATCGTACTTAGAAAATATGTTACAAATAGGACACAAACTATGTATATCGAAAAATAAAGGATAATATGAGAGTTAATCCGAAAAATTGAGAGTCTAAATTAATCAAATGCTGTGCTAATATTTTTTTTATGTGTAGTGTCATATCATTAGGTCTTTCAATTTTTTTCTTATTATTATCAATTTGTAGCAACGCATCTGTGTTTGACTTCAGATAGAACTTCAGTCCATGGGCGGCAGTGACCACTTACCATCAGGTGGACTGCATGCTTACACAAACTCAAACACAGATGCGTTGCTACTCCCGAGGACTGAGATGGTCCCTCCTGTAAAAGTGTGACTGTGGTACATCCCCGGTCGAACTACACTGGTTCTGCCACCTGGAAATTTTTCAAACATCTTTGCAGGTTATGCGTCGTTATATTATTCGTATGTAATACTCCATTTCGGTGTAGCTCTAATACTTTATCCATATCTTCCTGCGTCCAAGTACTCATTATATTTTCTTTTTGACATTTTTACTACATGCAGAACAAGTAATTAATTAATATTAAAGAGTATAGTTATGGAATTACTTTCATACTACCAAATTCATAATGGGTACGAGTAAGGAATTGTGCGTAGGTACGATTTACGCCTTAGAGTTTTAAACGTTTCAAACCAATGCCACATACATAACTTTAAAAAATCTTGGGATAGCAAATGCCTAAGCCATTGCCTGATAAGTACCAAATATATATGTTTTAAAAGAAAATATTTAAAGATCATATGGCTACCGTAATAAGATTACTGAAAACTGTACAAAAATTGATTTTTTTCATTATTTTTGCTTCAGGACATCAGCCGGCACTTCATTTTCTATCGGTTGCTTACTCAACAGAATAATACAGAACAACGTCACTATATGGTGCATTTTGTTAATGGTTGCCGAGATATTGTCCGGGTATGATTTAGCCACTGGTACGACTTGAACAATCTTACCCTAATTTATATTAAGTAAAAATTTTTGTTAAATAAAATTGTTTTGATCGTTTTTCAATTTAAATAACGAACGTATTTTAGGATTATTCTGCATAGCCAAAATACCTACAAAGTAAAATCTTATAAAAGTTTGTTGCTAAAAACAAAATGTAAATCAAAACAGGTTATTTTGTAAATATATTTAAAAGAAATGGTGTTTGAGCTTCGCCTGTTAGCGCTGCTTACATTAAAAACTTGTCGCTTGTACCCTCGTTCGGGCCAAAACTTCTTAAATTATACCCCTGGCCCACAGTAATTTCCTTTGTAATGCTAAACTTGAAAACACTTCAAAAAGTTTTCGGGAATTCTCCGGGAATTCCTTTTATTTCTTTAAATCTAGGAGAAAATAGAATTTATGACATCTACTTAAGTTCTTAAGGAACATAAATGGTAAACTTTAATAGACCCAACTTGGGCTGGATAGAAGTATTAAATGTGGCTCTTTGGCCTTATAATGGCGAAGTAATTGTGAATTTTTATTTATGAACACAAGTAGTAATACGATTGGTGCAATTCATGCAGCTTTTTTTAATTTGTATTTAAATATGTATCAGTAGGAATATGTTCTCTAAGAGTATATTTTGATTACGATACTGCCGATCATTTTAATAATTTAAGATTTTAAATATACTTAAGATTAAAAAGAACATCTTGTACTAAGTCATCGTCTTAGTCTCTTTAAGCAGTTTGATGTTTTATAGTTTCTTTGCTTTAAGAAACAGTTTTATTAGTTCAATCTGATTATGCCTTGTATGCTTTGTTGTTTGTGTTGTGATTTTAGAATCCTTATGATAGGAGGCAGAAATTCATACAAGTCACTTAAAACGTTTTTTTAAACATAAGCACAAAAAAATACATTATCTGCATTTCGCACAAATTAATAAACCAACAGACCAATTCGGCGCCAAAATGTAACGCGTTTCATCTGAACGACAGTTAGATGTCGACTAAGTGACATTCGTCGCGTTGTCAATTAGTGGGACTTGCATTAGCTCCTAAGTAACATTTCGTCATGCACTGTGGAGTTAATTAACTGGTTAGACCAAAACGCATTAGATCGTGCCGTAGTGTCAAGTGATTCTAGGGTTTCATTTTAGAGGTCCGTTTTAGCTGAAACGTTAAAGTCTTAAAGTTGATTTAAATCTTTTAAATATTGACTACTAAGTGCTACGCGGTTACATCCGCTACTAAATAGGAAAAAAAAAAACAAAACAAATAAATATAACGTGATATTATATAGCCTATATATATAGATATTATATACCAACTATAATAACTACAACTATATATACCAAAGTCATCAAAAGTCATACAAGCTCTGTAAAACAAATACAAAAAATCGCTGCTTTGCAAGAATAATATCACAAACCAAAAACGCAAATTTCATGGGAGAGCCTAGTCAATATTAAAGCATGCTTTTTGTGTTTATATTTTTAATGTTTTTTTTTTATAGTATGGAAATAGCAAACAATCATACAGCCCACCTGATGGTGGGACAAAGATGTCTACCACCTCAAATTAGTTAAAATATTACATAATAAAAGGCCATTAATGCTAATGTTATACTCTTATAATAAGGATGAACATTTATCGACATAAAATTGTTGAATTTTGAATTGTACGGCTAATCATGAAAAGCAGCGAAATTTCTCTTTCAAAACGTAGGTGCGTCCATCTCACTTCAACATGTCTGCAGCATCCTAATGGTAAATATTCATGAAACAACCAAAAATTAGGTGCACTAATAACAGAGCCCCAAAGCAAAACACCGACTGCATTCGGAGTGATATCGCCTAAAGCTCTGCCATATGCAGATTTCAAGTGCCTATTTCATATGAAGGCCTAGATCCAACTGGACTAACAGCTAGAATATTTTGTATCTCGGCTTAACATAGCTACGTTATAGACTCCCTGTATTTGAAGAGTTATTATTAACCAGATGATAATAAAATGCAATATAATTTAGGGCAGTAGAAATTTTGGGAGCAATATTTATAGCCTTAGGAACAATGGGTTTAAAAAATTTAGTTTGTCGTTACATTACTGCCCTACTGCTGGGCACTGGTCTCCTCTCAGAATCTAATTACTAGGCCATATCCTACCGCGCTGGTCATATGCGAATCTGAATTCACGCACCTTTGAGAACTTTAGGTCTAGGTTTTCTGAAAATATTTTCTCACCGGTAAAGCAATTTTAAAACATTTCTAATACATACATCGTTTTAGAAAAATCTGTGGTGCCTGGGATTTGAACGTCATACCCTCAATTGAGATGCCAAGATTCAACTATTAGGCTATTACTACTCTTATTTTTACGAAAAAATTAAGTATACCAAGAAATTGAGATGTATTCATCGCCTATTCCATCTCCTTGGTTCTATTCTTTTTGACAATATTGATTCAGATTCAGCTGCATAGGATTTTCCGAATCAGAGATAGAACTCAACTCCCTGCAACCTAGTACAATGAATACTAACATACTCGAAGATACGATACTACAGCAAAAATTTCAAGATCGATTAAAACTACATCAATTGCTCTCGATACATTCATAATCTCATCCCGTCGAAAAAGCGCAATAAGCAACATCGGCTATCTTCATAATCCGCTCGGCGAGCGCTATAAATTACTTACACACGCTATCGATAAATCGCAACGAACGATTGTACCCCGGATGTAGCAGACAAGCCGTTAAAATAAATAAACGCGTGCTACAGCAGTCGATTTCCGACGCGCAGCCGCTTCCGTTGTTTAGAGAAAAGATATTTCAGTAGCAAGAAATTATATCTTTGTCGATCCGGGAAATTGTATGACGCAACGTTGTGATCTTTATGATAAGGTAGGTAAGCTGACATTTCTTATTTATTATCTATATATTACACATGATATGTCGACAAAAGAAAATATGAACATATGGACGAAAAACAAATTGTTCATCAGAGTCTAAAGTCTGTTGTATTGGATAAAACTTCATCTAAGATTTAGTACGTTCTAGGACTGTCACTTTGATGATAATTTTATAACGACAGGCAATTGTTGTAATAAAAATTCAGTTTTTTTGCCACTTACTGCGCTTTGTAATTAATAAAAAATTAAATGTCAGGTTTCTTAACTCCTAAAATCTTTATTATTTATCGTTAAGCTGTAGGACCTACAACATTTGTCGGAGTAATTATAATAGTGTTAAAAATATATTTGGCCAAAGGAGTCAGTTACGACAATTCTTCTTCTTCCGTGGATATGTATAATGTGCTGTAAAGCCAATATTGAGCCACTACTTTTGTAATTAAGAAAAGTAAAGTCCATCACTCTGGTCAAGTTCAGATTTATGTATATCTCATGTATTAGAGATTTGTTTTAAAAATTTGGTGCCGTATAACTGTTTTACAATATTCGACTAGCAAACGCGGGTTCAGTCCATCTGACAGTGAAAAGTCACTGCTGAACTTAGAAATCTGCCAATAACTTCATATATAATAAGAGCTGTCATGGACGTAGCCAGGTACGGGCAGAGGGGGACAGCTGCCCCCCCTACCAGAGCGGTGAAGTGAAAAAAAATCACATCTGTAAGCATTGTTACTAAAAATCGATAAATTAAACGAATAAAATAATTTTGAAAAAGTAATGGGAGAAATAAAACGAACTTTGTACGTTACGTGAACACCAGAAAGTGACACTACTAATATGTGATATACACAATATTAAAAACCACGATCAACAACATAGCCTCGATTTGCACACCCGCTCCCCCCACATTCTCATTCTGCCCCTCCCTGTTGAGAATTCTGGCTACGCCATTGGGATCTCTACTTGAAAAATAGATGATTTGCTACTGCCAGGAACTACGATGATCGTCTCTTATAAAAGTTAGCCGGCTATCATAATTATCTCACAACCGACATTCAAAAATTGCTTCACGTAAGAAGTCAATCCAGCGGTGGTACCTTTCCGGTTGTACCATACCTGTTCTACCACACATATATTTTTTTCTTCTATTTATTTCTAAAAATTGAAGGAGCGTGTTTGAGATTATATAATTCAATCAAGAGGCAGAGATTCCAACAACTGCTATTTCTACTTATAATTTTTATTTTATTATTTTACGTATAATGTATGTTCTATAACTTATACAGTTTAATTATTAAATGCTGTTTTTATTTACATTCCTGTATGCTAATTATTGAGTTGTGGTTTCGAAATTCGTCAATTATTTTGTGAATTCGATATTGTTCACCATAATAACACAGCCAATAAACAAATAAAGCATGGACTCATTATTACCAACTAGTTAAAATATTTTACGTTTAAATAAGAAAAGCAATATTCAATTTCAATACTTTGTAGATATTTTTAAGCTTTAATTGTTAATTTGTTTACTCCTTACTTAAGATACGACTAATTTACTTATCTTCATTAATTAAAAAAATGAGTTAGAATCTGTATTTTTTATCAAATATATTAAACATTATTGCTCATGTACATCTACAAACAGTAAAAACCTTTAAACAAAACTAGGGTTCCATCTAATGTCGATCAAAGATGCGTTCCTTCACCCTAGGAATAACACAGTCGCCACATATAAAAGTAGGCCGGCAACCACATCGTTCTACTGAAACGCCAGCAAGAGAAAGGGACATTTTTTTTACTTTTGCCCATGGACATCTGTAAACAACCTCATATAGAAGAGGGGTTATATCTAAAGTCGATCACAAATGTGTTGCCACTCCCGAGGACAAAGACGGTCGCCTCATATATAAGTGAGCCGGACACCCTTCCACCGAAACGCAAAATCTTCACGCTAGAAATAGGTGTGGCGGTGGTACTTCCCCGTTCGAACTACATGGTTATACCACTTGGTAAAACTTACAATATTAAATGCAATTTATTAAAACATTGTCTAATGTATAGAAACCGTTAATTAGGTTGATATACCTTCGCATTCAGTCGAAAATGTTTAAAAATATCCTCAACGTTTATTGTTATTGACGTGAAGCTTAGACATTTGTGTATATGTACTAGATTTATTGAAATGTAGCTTACATGCTACAACACAGGTAAGGTAATATGTACACCGTAACAAACCGTACATGCCACGTAAGTCTATAGCTAGGGATGAGGTCCTGGTTCTAAGCAAACTACAGAACACTGGCTAAGCTCTAAGGAGCTTAAATAAATCAATCACGTTCCTCAAACATAGTTCACTCTGAACCATGAATGTCTAGCAATCTAGCAATTACAAGCCAAGTTCTTGTGTATTTAAAATGTGCTTTTATATGTATGGTTCCTAATAAAACTTATGTAAAATTGTTCAGGTATGCAATTTTAATAAAAAAAAAACTAGAATACATAAAATAGCTTGTAAATGCAAGTCGCTCCAACTTTACCAGAAAAAATATTTTACTTGGTTTTTTTTTTTAATTAAATTAGCACCTTTATATTGCTTTTCGGCAAATTTTGACGAGGAATTAGTATTTTATTTATTTTCATAATAATTGTATTTTCAAATTTACATAATTCATTCATAAAAAATATAAGTTAAATGTAAAAAGAAAGAAATTACCAAAATAAGATATAGATTTTTTTATAAAAACTGCATACCTGAACAATGTTACATAAGTTTATTTGGAACCATACATATAAAAGCACATTTTGGTAATTTAAGATGTAAATTTTATCTGCATATTAAGTGTTATTTTTTTTTAATATTGAAGTAGCAAACGAGCAAGCAGACCACCAGATGGCATGTGGTCACTGCCGCTCATGGGCGTCTGTAAGCAACTTCATACAGAACATGGGTTCTATCTGAAGCCGATCACTGATGCGTTGCTACTCCCGAGGATAACATGATCACCTCATATATAAGTGGCAAACATACCCTTCCATCGAAACGCAGGAATTGTCTCACGCTAGAAATAGGTGTGGCGGTTGTACCTTCACGGCCGAACTATATGTGTTCTATCATCTTCCAAAATAAATTTGCTGTATCTTATATATTTATCATATACATCCATATTAGATACAATTAACATCTATCTATAATCCGAACTTCGCGTTGCTTACATAATACAATTTCAATACCACTAAGATACAAATCGTAGGAACGTACAGTTTGTTAGAAAC
The DNA here is from genome assembly GCA_018249915.1 of Cecropterus dorantes dorantes. Lineage (NCBI taxonomy): Eukaryota > Metazoa > Arthropoda > Insecta > Lepidoptera > Hesperiidae > Cecropterus > Cecropterus dorantes. The sequence goes on from DWLI01002851.1 coordinate 11,426, forward strand.
TTTCCGTGTATGTTGGTACTTAGTCACTTGAAATTTGGCTTGTTTTAGATGCGGGCACAAGTCCGCGTCTTTCGTGTTTGCACAAACTTTAGTGTTCCCTAGTTTCTTAGTTTGGACTCAATGACCGGTACTAATTATTTAATGTATCTGACTGAATAGCTTAGCGGTTTGAAATTTGGCATCTCAACCGGGGGTACGAGGTCCAAATCAGTAATATGCACGAATACTTACATTTTTTTGAAGTTTGCTTAAAAAATCCTTGCGTTATGGTTTAGGAACATAGTCAGGAAACATATAGATATGCCTAAACGCTGCTCACTATGAGAAGAGATAAATGCCTAGCTTTAAGACAGTAATGAGTTGATTACGACTACGATCTGTTTTTTTTTCTATCAACCCCCAGCGCAGCGCAGTGGAGTAAGCACCAGGCTCCCTCCAGTCGTAAGACGGCATCCGTACTCGGTATTTGGATATCAACAAAGTATAATCAAATAATTTATATTTGTTCACGTGATCTTAGTCTTCGGGAGGAACAACACATCTGATTGACTTCAAATATAACTACCGTTCTATATAAAGTTGATCGTTTATAGACAGCGGCGATGACTGCTTATAATGTTCGTTTTCTACTTCAATGTTATAAAAATACCGATATATCAGTATAAAAAGTATTCAATCACTTTTCGCTACATGTAGAATCCAGTTAACAGGTCACCTAGTAATAAGTCTAAGCTAGAATGCCCCAAATAAGTACAACTATAGAACGACCTTATCAGACACAATACTAGATTTTAGTAACACTTAACCAGGCTAGCGGCTTTAATACCTTCATCTACCTTTTTTATCAGATTAAAGTAGCAAACGAACATGTAAACCATTTGATGGTAATTGTTACCTGCCGGCCGTGGACCGTTCTCTAATCAAATTTATACAGCACATAGGTTCTATCCAAAGTCGATCACAGGTACGTTTTTACTCCCAAAAGACTTAGATGCTTCATATATATTAGGTTGGGGAAAAAGTTTCTTCGCATTTTTTAAGAAAATTCAAAATACTTTTTAATATAGTTTATTTACGTTTAACTAAAGTATGTATGTACCATTTTGTTCGATAACCTTTTGCCATCTTGTAG
>DWLI01002852.1:0-12556 GCA_018249915.1 Cecropterus dorantes dorantes
TTGGAAAATATTAATTGCAAATTATATAAAGCTCTCAATCACCTTTAACCTATCAGCGACCTTTTCGATAAAGGTTTTTGAAAGTGATTTACATATTATTGGCGACCCGCGTGGTGGAGCGCTCATCTTACTGGTCTGACGCGCAGTGGGTTCCGGGTTCGATTGCCAGTCATTTGCCACAGATGAATTTAGATTTCTCTCTGGCCGGCAATCGGTCTGGATGTTTTGTATTCGTCTTTGTGTGTCTATGGCAGTCGCAACACAGAAGAAAATCTTAGTGAGGGGCTATGAGTGTGGAAAGCGCGCGTGTGTGTGTGTATTTAAGCATTCAGTGTCGTCCGAGTATTTAAAAAAATGAAATATCATTTGATAGCAGTGACGGCTGGTTGATTTTACAGGTCCTTTGGAGTATTAAAAAAGGTCGATTGAAATCTATCCTTCAAAGCCGCAAATGCATTTTTTTTACATATTTAAAATATGTGGTCACTGCAGCATATGAAAAATTGTGATCGATTTCATATAGAACAGGGATTCTATCTGAAAACACAGATGCGTTATTACTCTATCGGGGAGGTGATGGTACCTACTTACCTATTTCTAGCGTGAAGGAGTCCCTGCGGTTTGGTGGAAGGTATGGTTGCTGGGTGCCTATCATGTGAGACGACTTAGTCCTCGGGAGTAGCAAGGGATCTGTGATTTGAATACTATTAGTTTGAATTCGTGAACTTCTTTTGTATGCGACATAAGTATAAATAAGATTAAACATAGTTGCTTTAATCTGTAGAAGATTATGTCTAGCACTTTTGATAGTCAATAGAGATGTAAACGACGAATCGAACTTAAATAATAAATGTGTTTAATTTCAACTGTCAACATATTTCAACATGCCCAAACGATAAAGCTAAAATCCTTTAAACGGCCTGACTAAAATAAAACACAAAAATGTTCTGCAATATTTTAAAAACATTTCACCAAACAAGCGAATAAATCAAATTTTATTTGTTTAGCATTTTCTATCAAAATGGAAGCGGCGACGCACAATTGAAATCTCCCACCACAATTCACATATTTCACAATTTATAATTGAAACATTTTCTGTTTAACTTTTTACAGAACTCGCGACAATATGTGGACAAGTTCTGGTATACTCATGGTCTGTGGACGTGGTTTGATATATTCAGAAATTTGACAATTTATAAGTATAAAGCATTGAATAAGAAAAAATGTTGCTATAAAGCGTGTTATAAAATTGCTGAGTACGTAGAAGACAAAACAGCTTGGGACTGACCAATAATATATATTTTAATATGTAATTAAATGTCAAAGTGTAGTGTATCTTGCCAAACAAGAGTATAGTTTAGCCATAGTAGTGTAGTTGTTTGTTTGTGTAGTTTCTTGCCGGATCTTCTGAGTTGAGGTCGTGCTCCGATCCGGTGGTAGTGTAAGAAAAAATATTGTTATTGATAATTTGTAAATGCCACCGGAGACCTATGCAAAATGTAATCGTATTTCATTTCATTTAATTTCAGTGGCGAACGATAGGCGATCATCTACGTACATTTTACTATATTACCCCCGTGGCTCCGTCTGCTGCGGTCACGTTTACCACCATGTGATGCTATGTTAATCTAGGTCATAGACCACTTGTGAGCCAAATTTGTATGAAATATTACTTGTAATTCCTGCGGCTTCGCCCACTTAGGTTACATTTGCCACGCTTATAAGTATCTTATTGATTAATCCAGGTCATAAACGCCATGGGTACGACTACTTTTTGCATGAAAGAGTAACGAACAAACATACATACACACAAACTTCCGCCGTTTTAACATTACTAAGATAGTAAGATGCTGACTACCTTACTATACATTTTTACAATGTATTGATGATAAATGAAGTGCACAGTAACGAATCTCATCTATATAATTTTAGACTAATATTAACGCGAAATAGATACATTTTAATATGTTACGGGTAGTCACGATATATGGTTTTTGAATTTCTTTTGCCGATAGTTCGACCAAGTTACATGGATCGTGGTCTCGGCGAAACTAGACACGATCATTGTGTCATGTTTCGCTATTGTACACAAACTATCAATTTATTTGACATTGATTAATGTCATATAAAATTTAACACTTTAGAACCCAAACACCGCACATTCGCGCAAGCGCTCTCCCCCCCGTCTTACGAATTTTCGATCAGGACACGTGACCCTGACTCGAGTTTAGCATTTTTTACCCATCACAAAAAGTGCGCAACGCCGTTAAAGAAGTTTTCACTTAACAAAATCTTGTTTAGTATAAAATAATATTTCTATTTTGAAACTCAGCTCCACAGCCGACGAGATTCATATTAAATCCGGCGCAAACCGCATGGAAATCTCGCTTGCCTTTTATATGATTATACGAATGTGCAGAAATATGCATTTTGTGAGTTAAAAATGCGTGAAAACAACGCATATTAAAATCTTGTTTGTGGATATTTATACCGAGCTTTTAATTTAATGAAAGCAATAAACCAAACTGCTGATGAAAAGAAATACTTCATCGTGATCAGTAAAAAATAAACATTTATGTATTTATGAAAGTATATATGTATGTATATATATATGTATATATTTATATTTGTATACTGTATATTTTATGTTACCTATCTCTCCTATATACCATACCTCTCTATTACCTTTTTTTGTTTGACGGGCTTGACGGGGGACACACCTTCTAAAGGTACTCCGAAGCCTTCAACTCCTGGGGGGCGTGTAACTGCCCGCCTTCATCTTTCATTATCTGTGAAGACATGCAGCCGTCCTTCTCGGAGTTGCTGGCTGGGCGGTTCGAGCTCCCACTCTAGCCGCCCGCTACCCCAGAAGCCCCCTTCTAGTCGCCTCTTACGACAGGCAGGGGATACCGTAGCCGTATTCTATTCCCCGGCTACAAGGGACTTTCCCTCTCTGTTACCTACACACACTTCCCATTTTTTATCCCTATTTTCTTTTACCTATGCCATGCATAAGGTTGTCTGGAAGAGATCGCTGCTTAGCGATAAGACCGCGTTGCATACGACGTCTCTGCATTTTCTGATAATGTTATTTTTGTTTATGATTATAGTGTGCAATAAGGAGTATTCTATTCTATTTTATTCTATGTTGTATGTATGTATCTAAGTATGTATGTAAGTGTACATGTCGAATTCTTTGGCATGGGTTAAGACCTTAATGACGTGATGGATTTTAATATAATTATGGGGTATGGTTAGATTTGTCTGAGTAATACAAGAGACAACGCTGCACTAAAAGTAAAAAATATGACATCGTAATTCTGTTGGTTTCGCGGCATATACGTTTTATTTACGAGTTTTTCGTTATTGATGTATGTAATTTGTTTATCCAGAGACTTCGTTCGATAATTGTCGTAATTCAGTCGTTGTATTCGTGTCGTAGTCGTAAACACTAAACGATTTTCAGAAATAAGCATTTATTTACGATGAATAGACCGTATTAAGTATTCAGTATAAGATTTATTCACAAATTCCACGTCTTGTCACAGACTTAACACCTTCAAAGCCAAAATTGTAAGGAAATTTTGATTTCTTCTTTCCCATTCAAAGAGACTGTGATTGACGGCTTTAGAAATAAATGAGAGTGCGAAAGGATTACGAAATTTGAATTAAATATTTTTATCTGACTTCGTTGGGATGATTTTCATTTATCACTCTGTAAATTAAATCACAAGGGCAATGAACTGCCATTGCCATGTTGCCATGATTGGATCCAGTTTTCAGAATCGTACGATAATTATCGTACATAAACGATAATTTCATAGTAACGTATGACGTACGATAGTACACTATAATCATACGATAATTTTCATTACGAAGAAAGATTACATTGTTTGTTATGGACGTAAAATATTTTGAGAAGATGGTTTTGAAATAATTTGTGTATCTTATTCACAGATGACGTTTTTTTATTTATTTTGGTCGCCAAATATTTTGAGTGAATTCAAAAACATTATACTTGTACGATAATTTTGATCCAAATGATCTAAAATACGATAATTTTGCGGATGTGGTACGATAATTGCCTGGCTACAGGTTGGGAACACTGATTGAATTTACTCTACAAACAATGGAATCATTACCATTTAAATGTGAAACTTAACTTCTTAATTAATAACCTTTTATGTACGATGTGCCACTCAATCAAACAAATTAATATAATTTTATTCCAAGTGCAGATATAAATCCAATTACTTTAAGTAAAAAATATAAAGTGATGGAATATGAAATTCATCGATTGGTTTAATTAAAAGTAGGTACAAATGTTTTTATAAGTATTTGGCACAGGGAGATTTCCTGCCAGGCAAGGTGGGCAAGCCTGGGGAGCGGCCTTGCTCCGGTAGTCTCAGTTTGGAACTTGTATATATGCAGAATGTTGAGAAAACTTCGATAGCGTGATTCAGGATGCGTTGGCGCCATCTCTTGATGAGTTACGGGAGGTTGCCACAAGTACTAGATAAGTAGTGTGAAATAGATAGCGTTGCGAAAACAGTCTAAGTTTACGGTAATAGTACTATTTTTCATTAACACTTACCAATATTTCTTCTTAATACACGACGAATCAATATGACAAAATTAATATATCGAACGTGGCTACCAGTGCTCGAGCGGAGCATTAAAGTTTATGCATATTAGGAAGGGTCGCGCAACGCACTATATTGCAAAAACTAGTTTAGGTGTCGATAGCCGGCTACAATTATTATATTTCAGCCTGGTATGATTTGGCTTAAATATTAAGTAGTTACGGTCGGAGTTTTTTTTATGTATGGAAGTAGCAAACGAGCATGCAGCCCACTTGGTAAATGGCTATTGCCGCCCATGGACATATATATTCAACCCTAAGTAAGATCAAAGTCTCACCTAAGGTTAGCCACAGATGCGTTGTTACCCCTGAGAACTAAGATGGAATGCCTCGGAAAAGTATGTCTTCCTTACCACACCTTTCAGACCAGAATACAGCTGCAATGGTGGTGTTTCTGGAGTCGAACCACAAAGTTCTACAAAGTTCTACCACCTTCAAAGTTTCCTATTAATATTACACTTCCAACTCTGAATTCGACTCCGACATTTCTATCTGCTACGCTTTAATAGAAGGTCGATCAAAGCGTAGCAGGTACGTCGGCACATGAGGATTAAGGTTTTTATTTTTACTATTCCCAATATCCCAATTACGATTTCGGTTCCGATACCGTCTCCGATAACTTAGAAGCTTCGATTCCGAAACCGTTCTTCATAAAACCAAGGTAACAAATTTACACAAAACGTATTTTCAGCTATCGTGTTTGTAGTTTGGTCCAACCTTTACTGCATTTAATCAAACTTGAAGAACAAACCACAATGCTATTTCGCTGTTTAAAGCCAACCCAAGCGAAATAGCAAAAGTTCTGCAACTAATCAGACAATCGAACCACACTATAGAACTTGATCATTATCATTTTCTTTGTCCCCAGGCCTTCCAAACGACCTTTCAGTGTATTGGCATCAGTATCCATACAGCCTTGGCGTCGTGTTCTGCAAGCTACGCGCGCTTATATCTGAAGCGTAAGTACTCCATTTAGTTTTAAGTACGTTCATGGAGAGTATGTAACTACGGTTACGAAAAAGGTAGGTACGTAAAAACTTTCAGACTTAACAACAGTTCATATGTCAAGGAAATCTTTCTTGCAACGGTCCATGAGATGCCTAGTGACAGACAGACGGACAGACGGACCGCGGAGTCCTAATAATAGGGTCGTTTTTACCCTTTTGGTACAGAACAGTAAATACTTACGATCTTAGATCTTGTGACCCACGTGGCGGAGCGGTCCCCATACCGGTCTGTCGCGCTATGGGTTCCGGGTTCGAATCCCGGCCAGACAGACATCTGAATGATGAATTTAGATTTCCGTTCTAGGTCTGGGTGTTTGTGTATTCGTCTTTGTGTGTCCATGGCATCCGCGACAAAGGAGAAAATCCTAGTGCGGGGCTATGAGTGTTGAAGGAGTGTTTTTAGTGAAAATGCTCGTGTCGATAACTTACTTACTTAATACATAAAAACTTTGACTATATTCACGTTAAAAATATGTTAAAACTAACTAAGTAACATTGTTAAAAATATTAAAACGAAAACACAACAACTTTTTTTTTTGTTCGTAATGATATATTTAATTTAAGGCTTTTTCGTCAAAATAGTCAATTAAAAGTGTTGTAATATATAAGTATATAATATTTTGGAACGGTAAATTTACTAGCTCACATTTGAAAACAATATGGGTAATATTGTTGTGATAATAAAAATATCACCCCTCCCGCCTTTTCGCCGATTTTCAGGCGCCATTTTTAAAAGTTATATAGCCTATGTCACTCTTCAAACTGACACGATTCTAATGATATGTCATATGTCACAATCCGTCAAGCCGTTTGGGCTGTAGCATACACGTACTTACGCTCGAAAAGCATTACCCTCCCTCTGACGCAGTCGTGTAATAAGGTAAAAAATTATAAGATCCGGGACGGATTCGCGCCTATGTTTGTTCGAGCTAAATTGTTTTCATATTTCGCCGGTAAAAATTCAGTTCAACACAATATTTTTATCGTATTAAAAATTCCTATTTGAAAATCTCTTTTCACGGCCCAGCTACGAAAGCACGTACGAAATTCAAAATTTCTGCTGGCGTAAGTCGCGTGGAACTTTCGCATGCTGGCTCAAAACGTTTTGTGTTCTCAACTATAGATTATATAATTTTATTTGCCATTTTACTTTTGCGTAATGTTTTATTACGCAGTAAAGGGTGGTGTATTTTTTAAAAGTTGCGAATTCCTTAATTTTATGTGTTAACGTAATTGGTAGATACAAATTTAGTAAAAATAAAATTTCGAAATTCATTATCTTTTCATCATAATTAAAGTATTATGGTTGTTTTTTTTTTAATATAATTAAAATCTTAATTATTATGTAAAGTAAAGACTGCGGCTCATCTGCTGAAAAATTGTCAGAACAACGATTACGGTCGTTTTGAGGTGGTACCAACGCCATAACTATTTCTAGCATGTGGCAAGTAGCGGTGTACGGGTCACTTTCATATGAGGAACCTTTGCCCTACGAATTTCGCACGCGAATAAGCCACGAGCTGGAGGCCTTAATTGAACAACAGACAATACTAGTTACATGCTGCAAATCGCAAATACTGCGATTAGCCGGACATATAGAGAGAATGGACGGAGCTAGAGCAGTCAAAACCAGCAATGACTGGACCCCGCAGCAGAAAAGACCCAGGAATTGCTAGAAGGAGTCTGTGGAAGAAGACCTCAAGACCATGGCTATAAGCTAATAAGCTATGAATAAACTGGAGGGAAATCGTTGAGGAGGACAAGGCCCGTAAAGGCGACACTTTCGTTTGCTACTTCAATTTAATAATAAAGAAAAAATATAATATATAGGTAAGTATGGTAGGTAGGTAAACATAGCACAACATTTTATATGACATTTAGGTCTGAATCACATGACAGAAAAGAGTTAGGGTAAATATAAAGCATTCCCAGTAACACTTTGTCACAAATTTCGAAAACAAACGGAGAAACCCAATTTTCTTGAAAACGCCGTGAGTGTTTTCTATACTTGAAAGAATTCTTTGTGGAACAATAATGTGGACGGAGCACTCAGCGGTGCTGGTTCATCGCAAAACTATTCGTAAAAGTTTAGCTCATACATTTATGTCGCTACTTCAACCCCTAAGGGGATATATATTAAAATATTTTTAAATTTTAATAATTGACTTCAAAAGTTAATATGAGTTAATATGACCGACTATATGTATTTTTATGTATGTTCACCGATTTCTCTACCATTTGTGGACCGACTCTCAATTTTTTTAAAGATTTTTCGTATTAATTTGAAAGGGTAGGTGTAGCTGCCGATCTGGTGCTTATTATATAAGCATATATTATGAATTTAGAATTTAAAAATCACTTTTTGATAAAGCACGTACGCAAGCAAAATACCTTAATGTTGATTTTAAAATAAAGGCAATTCAAAACTCGAGTTAGCGTTTTAGAAATGGCATTTTCCACTTAAACTTCGGTGCGGCGATGAGTCTTTGATACTAATGTATACATTTTAAGTGAGATAGAACCTTTGTTGGAAACTACGTTTTGAAGTCCCTCGCTAGATGAAAGACTTTAAAAGTGAAAGCCTGAAATAGCTGAACATTTATACTTGCAGCACCTACAGAATATACCTCCGACGTTATTTTGCATTGTATTACTTAACATTACAATACAACACACCAAATATATTAGAAACTCTATCTTTCATGTATTTACCTGCTGAAGTACCCATGCATTCCTACCTGACAAAAAAAAAGATCTAGATTCTATCTGAAGTCGATCACAGAAGCGTTGCTACTCCTGTACCATTAGTACGAGTTTATCTTGTTTCCTCAAAACAATCATTAACAGGCGCCCTAATAGTACCAACACCTTAGTATTTAGAACTCCATTTTGTAAAACAACTGTCACTTTAAGGACACGCGCATAAAGTAAGTAAATTTGTAAAAAGTTGAGATCCGTATCCGTATCCACGGATCTAGACATCAATGATCCGTATTTGTATCAGTATCCGCGGATCTATTATTTTAATGGTCCGGTACATCTCTCGTCAGTATACGGCAAAAATATTTTCAACTGTCAGATAAGAAAGGCACTATCAAGTTAGCATCCAGCCTAATGTCCTTTTGTAATATAATTATAGCCGACAGAATATTTATTGGGCTGTGAAATGAAATTCTGATAACCACGACAAGCAATCGCCGACAGACTGGGATTATAAGTAGAATCGGTCTCATTCACGATACAAATTGATATAATGAATGAATGGGTTGTAAATGGAAGATTGATTAATCGCTCGTCATTAATAGCATCGAATTGATTGTTTTGTGGATCAATGAGATTAATTTTGCGATAGTTTGTGTTAGTCCATTAACGTGGGTAGTTGGGATAGATAGAGGATTATAGTCAGTAAAGCCTGTTTGGGAATGGACGCGGCACACAACAAAATACCCTAACAAGAGGCGAGATGCACCTTGCTAGGTGGTAGGTTGGTACCTACCGACCTGCGAGATGTCACTGTCTTACTTTTTAACCTAAAGTGGTTTTTGCGTTTCGTTGAAAGGGTGTGGTTGCTGGCTCACTTTTATATGAGGTGACCATCTTTGGCCTTCGGAAGGAGCAACGCAATTGTGACTGACTTTAGATAGAACTTCTATTCTGTACAAAATTACTCACGGTTATCCATGGGCGGCAGTGATCACTTGCCATCAGGCGTTTGCCATATTTAAATGTGATTAAAAAATATGTTTTTTTTTATATAAATTTTAATCTATTCTAAAACTTATATGCCTATGTGTTTACGCAAACGCTTCAATAATCAAAGGGTTATTTATTTACTAAAGACCTTTCATCAAATCTCCTGAAAAAGGGAGAAATAAGAGAAACTAGAATTTCATTTCGTTAAATGGTTGAGGTCTGCGGCGGCCCTTTCAGAGGCTTATTATTCCATCAAGAATAGACCATCAACCGTTAATATCATTCAGAACAGGTTAGATAAAGGCTACCAGCAGACAAGTGTCATTTTCCCTTTTGGGACTCATCACTGTGTTATTTCTTTACTAATATTATACTTAGTTGATATGTTTAGTATTTCTTTTTAATACAATAAATTAACAGGTAGTAGAACAAGTGTAGTTTGACCGGGAAGTACTATAGCCACACCTATTTCTACCGTGAAGCAATTCTTGTGTGAGGTGGAAGGTTGTGGTTGCCAGCTCACTTTTATGAGACGACCATCTTAGTCCTCGGGAGTAGCAACGCATCTGTGATCGACTTCACATAGACTCCTGTTCTTTATGAAGTTGCTTACAGATGTTTATGGACGATAGTACCATATACTATCAGGTAGGCTGCATACCCATATTATCCTAATAGTGTAAAGTAATAGGTGCCATTTTTTTTTAATTATTTAACCTATGTTACTTTCCAAACTGAGATGATTCTAATGATATGACTATAACATTGGAATCGTCTCAGTTTGCAGAAAAATATAGGGATAGTTTTAGCAGTCGGGATATTGTTTTAAAAATAATTTCTAGTTTAAAACCAATTGATACACATGTTTTTTTTTTGATACGGTATTTTCTTAATACGATCCGATTTTATTCAGTATTACAGCTCAAATGTTCACGCCAAGTCTACGAGTAAATTATATCGGTTGCAATATTGTATATCACGGAACGTAAAAAAGAAAAGAAAATGCTGCTAAGAAAAAACAAGTTTTCTATAAATCACTTTACATTATTTAAAAAAAAATTATTATATATTTAATTAATTTATTATTTAATTTAATTAATTATATATTTAATTAATAAATTAATTAGTATATTTCATCAACCCGTTACTATTTTACTGTTAAGCATATTAGAATGACAACGGTTTATACCGAAGTTATGTTAATATAACTAAGGGTCGGCAGTACTTCGGTAAGTTCATTACTAAGTCCTCAGTACTAGAACCGCTAGCCAAGTTCACGACTTTCCTGCCTCTTCAATCATTTGCAGATCCCATTGAGCAAAAATGTCGTGTGGGAACAATTTGATCGTTCATTTTTGATTTACTCGACTGGAATTCACTCATTCTACTGGAAGAAGGTAATTTGGGCAAATATGTTGTTAACGGCATTTTATATTGAAAATTCTTTGTAGCCTGTGAAGTAGCTAAGATTGACTTCAGGAAGGAATTCCCATCTATTGATTGTTATTGGTTGAAGTAATTGGCGCGAAAATACGAAAGCAATGAACAATCGTATAAAAACGACAGATTCCAAATTCAAACGTAATATTTTGTTTATTTTTAATTGAAGTTGGTAGAACTCTTTGTGGTTCGTCTCCGGAAGCACCGCCGTCCACACCTTATTTTTGCCTAATAACGACAATGTAATGCGCTGTTGTGTTTTGGTTTGCAGGTTGTGGTAAGCAAGACATACTTTTCCGAGGCATTCCTTAGTCCTCAGGGGTAGCAACGCGTCTGTGGCTAACCTTAGGTGAGACTTTGATCTTACCTTGGGTTGATAACAGATGTATATGGGCGGCAGTAGCCATCTTATCATCAGGTGTGTTGCATGCTCGGTTGCTACTTACATATTATAAAAAAAATACAGCATTTATGGCCAGACTAAGTATAAATAAGCCTAACTTAACAACTTTGTTATTATAAATGCCGCTTCTCCTGTTCCAATGATAAATTTATATAGGTAACTCAATCCAAATTTTGAGAATTCCTCAAGACTAAATTAATGGGTAAAACTTGGGAGATGAGGCTTAACTCCCGCGACACATCTTTTGCTAACGAGTAATAGATATCCTTATATATCGTTCTACTACTTGCTATTTATGTAACAGGATCTATTTGTACTGTTTACTGTTGATTTACTGTAATTTCGATCAATATCTACACCTTTCTCATATACAATGAAGTGGTACTTTAAAACTATATCTACACTAATATATGAATATGAGATGGCGTATGTCCGTGTGTGATCTGTGTGTCACGCAAGACTCTTTTATGTACCTTCAACTGTTATCCACTAAAACCTAAATAAGCTATTAAAAAAAATACGATAAAAAGCTTTATCGCTCTATTTTTTAAGTTATAGAAAATTATAATATTTTCAATTTTTTTTGGTTCAGCTTGTTTCAAAAACGTGTTTTTTAAAGTTTTTGATCTATTATTTATTTATTTATAATTTTATAGAAGGGAAAGTTTTTAGCGCATAATATGTGGAAACAGCTTCTCTGGTCACAAACCCAAATACTAAGTTACATTCAGCTCGCATTAAAACTGGGAGATTTTCATACAAACTTTCATTCAGTATTAAACCCTTTTAGGGGTGGATATATATAGAATATTGTAATGTCATCGGTCCTGGATAAGCTTACTAAGTTTCAACATAATCCGATTCAAAGTAGATAAAACCGCGTTTAAAGATTCCGTTACATGCGTACATACTTACAACCCGAGCTAATATAAAGCGTGTTAATAAATCTGGGCAGTAGCGTAGCGTGGGTTATTGCCGCCCGGGGCCAAAGTTGAATTCGCCGCCCACTGGTTTAGGAAAAAAAACAAAATGAATATATTGACCACTAAATAAAGGCCCCCTAATCAAAATAGTCTTTTACGCCGGTGCCTCTGCAATTGGAAAATTGATAAAAATCTAAATTTTTTGCCGCCACTTAAATGTGCCACCCGGGGCTGCGCCATGTGTTTCGAGGTTTGTTCTATAAAATAATGCCGGTTAAAAATTACGAATAAGGAAATTTTGCCGCCTCCTAAACGTGCCATCCCGGGGCCTATCTGGGTGTTTTTATTTTATGTTATTTATTCACAAAATTCACAGCTTATTACAATCAATTTTATGCTCTAAACTTATAATACAGGTCTTAAAGCCAATTATGGATTTACAATATAC
>DWLI01002853.1:0-12556 GCA_018249915.1 Cecropterus dorantes dorantes
GAGGATTGTGTTGAATGTCCCATATGTGTATCCGAATCGCCAATAAATATCATGTAATCGAATTAGCAAATAATATAAGATATAAAGATGTGTAATCCAAATAAATGTTTTCCATTTTGCCTGAAGTGGTCACATCACAGCACGAATCCTTTACTATCTTCGAGGATTTTGTTGAAGCGACTTATATAAACCTTATAACATTTTTGAATCATAACTCTACAATACTTGATGCCAAAAAATAAATTAATTTACCGATGAAGCTTTTACTGTGTATAAACCATAAACTGGTCCGAGATGTTCTACCTACTACTTTTAAAAGATATATCTGTATATGTGAAAATAGGTTTAGTTATCCTGCAGTTAAAGCTGGCCTAAACATACTTTGCTGTGCTTCAACAATTTTAAGTCCTTCGATATATTTTCGATTTCTACGTGAATTTTTGCCACATATATCTTCACATATCCGCTGGAATAGATCCAGGTTTCTCCTAGGTACCCGTATACATGGTATACATGCCTTGCGTATAATGTCGAATAAATGTCCACTCGCTCCCAAACCGACGATCTATCCCCAACAATATGTTACGTCTACTGGTGTTTGGAAAACATATTGTTGTCGGGCTCTACAGTATGGGCAAACTGGGTCAGACACAATACCACTACCGCAAACCGATAACCGTCTCGTAACATCGAATGTTAGAATTACAAAGTAAATGGAACTTGAATTCAAAAATGATGAATTTAATATTTTTTTATATGTAATAATTGAGGAGCATGCAGTCCACCTGATGGTTAGAGGCCACTGCCACCCACGATCATTCATAGTCAAATTCGGATAAGAATAGAGCCTTACCTTAAATTGACCACAGATGCGTTGCTACCTTTGTTGACTAAGTTAAATCGCGCAAAATAATTATATCTTATTTTTTTATTTGATTGAAGTAACAAACGAACATGCAGTCCACCTGATAGTATGTGCTTAGTGCCGCCCATGGACATCTGTAAGCATCTTTATATAGAACAGGAGTTCTATCTGAAGTAGATAACAAATGCGTTGCGGAGGACTAAGATGGTCGCCTCATATATAAGTGAACCGGCAACCACACCCTTCCAACGAAACCCAAGAACTGATTCACGCTAGAAATAGGTGTGACGGTGGTACCTCCCCAGTTAAACTACACTGGTTCTACCTTGAGAAATCTAATATAGGAGATATTAAAACTAACACTGCTGTTGTTAAAAAGAATGGTGGCGGTACCTTCTCAGTCGAACCACAGAGATCTCTATACACTCCACATTAAATTCCTTTATTCAAATTTCTTACGTTACATCTGTCTTTTTTTTCAGGTAACTGATCCGATCGAGCCCGTTATTGGATTCACGTGTACAGGTAACCCTGAGTGTAGAGGCATATTAGCTTTTACAAGTGTTCAAATAGATTGAGCAAAGAAAAAACTATGCCTCTCACTTTCTTCGAATTACATCTCAAATTCAAGTCCACGTGTGTAGTGAAAGTAAATTCGGCAGTAGACAGCCTGTTCTCACAGATCATTTTACAATTATTGCCTACTAACTATAGCTATTGATTGTCCGGAACATTGTCAATCAACTTTCCATTAGGCTCGCGTTTTATGAAACAATCTACATACCGAATGGAGCGCGCCGGATTTTACGGCTTTGTCCATTGAGCAATGCCAAAATTACAAGTCCCGAGCGACTGACAAATCTCTCGAATACATAATGAAAATCTGTAAACGTTTGACTCGTTTCATTATGGGGTTTTATATAATAGAAGTAGTGTTTTGGAAAATACTAATAAGCATTAGGTAAGTCCCAAAGGTGCAAAAAATAAGATTACAAAGAACAACATCTGGATTTACAATAAATAATAAATTAATTTGCAGTGCACCTTGTGTTAATGGTCGCCCGTCAAACGCAGGAGCATCCGAACAAGTTAATATAGAATAAAAATCTTACGTTGCTAGTTGATATTTTTTGTCAAGCCCGACAATAACGGACATCCGTAAGTGCACTGAAATAGAAAATTTCCAAAACTTGGGACAACTATACGGATTCGTGCGTTTGTTAACTATCACAAGCATACTGCAGTTATATTAAATGCTTCGGTCTTTGTATATACTACGGGCAAGGTGGATAGAGGATAAAGAAACTCATTCGGTCCATACTGTCTTATGGCATAAAAATCAGTACAAAACAATCCTACGAATGCGATGAAACAGAAATTAATCATTTTAATAACCTGACAGTAAACCCAAAAAGAGTTCTAGTGCGTATAAGTTACCAACTTCATTATTTTATTTATATATATGTAATATCATAACTTTATGCAAATCAAATTGTTAGTTACTGCAATGAATGACATTTTCCATTGACCATTTCATCCATAATTGAGTAATTTCCGCACAAATGCCGTTGAAACCCAATAAACCCGCTCGCTAACATCCTGTACAATGCATATCTTATTTGATTTATAAACTCATCAATAAAACCACACAACATTAATTTTAACGTCGTATCTATGTAAAGCAAAATAAAGATAGTAAAAAAAAATCAAAAAATAACACCGACTTCCATGCCACAGAAAAGTAAAAAATATATGTTACATTGTTTACTAAATAGACAGTACAAAGTGGAGAAGTCGGGGCTCAACATACTTCGCTAGATCACGGCGACGAAACTATGTTCTACGAGTATATCAGCGCCGACTTTAGAATTATGTACTATGTACTGTCTTACTATCCGTGTAGTAAAGCCTGAACATACATAAAAAACGTGACGAATAGATTACCTTTCTTCCGAAGAAAGTCGGTTAAAAATGTAAATATTGATGTAATTTGAATTTTATGTTGTAGACATGAAGTATCTACTAAAATTATGATTTAAATAATAACTGTACGAAGGAGAATTAATAAAATTATATAAAAGGAAATGGAAAACCTTGCGATACAAATTAATTCAGGAAATAACTCAATTATCGCACCTGTTTGCAACTAAAATTGAACAGGAATATACACTAATTCAATAAAATTGAAACGCCGGACACTCTCGATTACCGTCTCAAATACCGAATAGAATGCATTTTTGTTTGCTAACCAATTTCAATTATTCATTGATTACGAATAAAATCATTTAACAAAACAATCATGTTACAACAATATAAAAAACATTAACAAGTTAACGTAATAATTAATTGAATCGCTTTCATCAATTACGCACGTTTGAAGTCAAATAAATTTGTTTGTCGAAAATCTCTGGTGCGCAACGGTACATAACATTCCATTATGAGTGATTTACAAACCATGCGTGGAATTTATTTGACAATTAAAATTCAGGACGACTATGAGTTGAGTTTAGCCACATTCCTGTTGTGGCTCGTCCTTGTAAATTTATAACGGAAGGTTAGCCTCAATTCACCGGACTACGGTACAACTTGATATCCTAAATATCAAGTTGCATATATGAACAAAACAGGTGGTATATGATTAGGATGTCTATAATTGGTTAAACAGAATAAGTGCCACGTTCAATTACTTTTGCTAAATTAGTATTTACTAGTTAATTGACGACCGTAACTTGAGGCATTGAAAATAATTCAAAAATAAATTTTACTATTTATTAGAGTTTTCGTAAAAACTCCGTTTCATTTTTCGAATTAATTTAGTTCTTTCAATAACTTACAAGATCAAAAGTAAATTTAATCAAATTAATAACATTTTAATTTCGTAAATGGTTTTGTTCGTTACATGTCGAAAATTCGAATTTGCTTAGTCGGATCATTATCCGGTTTGACGGTTGATTGGATTTAGAAATCCACGATTTATTATTTTTATTTGGAGCATTCAATTGGGGTTTCGTAAAACGGCTGTGAACGCAAGATTCGAGATATATCCCAACATCGCGACCGGTCTGTTCGATGTGGAAACTTAACACATTTGCCTAGCAGTGTTAATTTAAAAGCGTGAGAGACTACATATTTCAAAACACTCATTCTCTTAAATTCGGAAAGCGGGTCAATTTGTGGCAATTTTCCCATTGTGACAATGGTCAATTAGGCTCTTCACGGGCCAATTCAGCTTTGTAACGAAATGTGAAAGAAGTCCAAAATATCTCAGTGGATCATAATAACGCACAAAAATATTAACAGTAATGGTCCCGCCTAATAATGACTAGGTCACTTTAGTTTCTTTTTAACTTCATCTATTTATTGTATTTAGATTTTTATTTGTAAACATAAGTCATTTCAAAACTTTTTTTATTGTTGGGTACTATTAACATTCAGATAGTAAAAACCTGTTGATACTATTCATGTCATACTGAATTTGATTAAACGCCTACAAATGTGTCCATTAATTTCTTCTAACACTTTGCCATTGTTAATATTGTAATTAGGCATGGCATTGCCAACGACACTATGTTTTGCGGCTTATGTAATCATACTCGTATGTCTCGTTACGTTCCTACCAATAATTTAATTTAACCCTTGCATGATTGCCTCACGCGAACAATGCTTGCCCGTATGAGGCAATTCGGTGGCTCGCAACTCGCAACATTATCGCGTAGGTCGACGAAACAAAAGCGGTGTCAGAGCTAATCTGCAATCGGAATTCGCTAATTGCATTGTCATTACGTGTTGCATGCCGCTGACGGGACCATATTAAAATTATAGAGCTTGTTAATGTTTTCTCGTTTCATCTTTATCGGCTATCGGCTTTAGCTATTAAATAATACTTATGGTTTTTTGTAAAGATTAAGATTGTATTAAAATTCAATCGAGATATTTAATAAAGACATCATACATCAGTATAACATAAGCAAGAAATTCATAACTATATCAAATATAAAGAATATTTAAGTAGTATATGAATATAGGATGAAGTCTCGATGAAATTACGAAATAAGTAATTTACTAAAACTAATTGAAAATACCAAGCAATAAAGATGAAGCAATAAGTAAAAATGACGTAAATATATAGAGTTTCTATAATTTTAATAACGATAACGAGAATAAGTTTCATTTCAACATTAAAATACCATTAATCTATTTCAATCAAGCAAAAACGGTCTTTGAACATTATGGGAGTATCTCACCCATTGGTGAGATAATTAAGCTTCTAAGTATATTACAAAATAAACATGGTAGAAGTAAGGCCGAAGTATATAATTTATCATCGTCTAGAAAATGTATCAAATATTAAAGATTATCCGTTCGAAAGCTTCTTCGCCCGCGTATTAATCTACTTTTTATGTTATATAATAAAGTAAAGATTAACGATTAATGATTGGACTCTACAGCCCATAAATATTATAGATGGTTGCAGATTCTTTGGTATCCCCAAGAAGCAATGGGATATTTTATGTAGTATGGTTCTTTGAACCAAAAAATCTGGTAAAAGTAGTAATAGGCCCAAACAGTCGAGTTGTAGTCTACTACAACTCGACTGTTAGTGCCTTTTACTACAGTACCTAAACTGTAGTCGAACTATGAAGAGTTCTATCAAATGGCTTAATTACAAGGCAGAATCTTGAATTTAATCAAGAGCATGCATATGCAAAAATACACATGAGTTTATCAGTGTCCTGTTGCATTGTTAGAGATGCAACAAGACATTTAAATAGCGCAAGCGAGCTCTACATAAATAAATAATATCCCATACTACCGGCATTGGAATAGCTCAATGGTTTTGAACGCTAACGAGTTCTCCTATCTTCAGAACAAAAACATGATAAATTGCTCCAACGACACGAGTGTTGACTGGTGAAAAAGCATACTTTTACAGCAATTATCTTGTAGTGATGTGCGGAAACAATGGAGGGGAGAGTCGGCGTCGTGTGAACAGGCCACGAGGCCATGCAACATGACGAATCACGAGGAGTTCCTATCTTACCTCTATTTCCTTGTTAATTACATAACAATATATATGTATTTATTACAAAAAAAAAGTTTATCGCGAAAGCAATTTTGGCGCCCGGTTGAAAACGTTATAATTTTAACAAACATGTAATTATAGTAAAAATGGTAAACATTTTTACAAACAATATATAATTTATTTTTAATTTTTTTTTAGTGACATATAAGTCGGATTTACTTATGTGACTTATGCTTTCTACTGAGAAATTTACATATTTCAGTCCATATGTTGGAAACAACTGAACCAATTTTGATAAAACGTATACTCTATAAGATGGAAGTAAATTGAACTAAGAGAGAAAAAGTTTTATCAAAATTAAAGTCATAAAAAAGGTTTTATATATGTATAATAATCTGATTACTAGTTTCAGACACTTATGTGTCTGAAACTAGGTAATTATTACTTACATGGAAATCGATAAAATTTAGTATATTTGTTTGGAAGCCCAGGAAGGATATATGTGAAAATATTGCAGTTCCTCTAATATTATATAGTCATCCATACATGTGGAATCGATAACCTCGTTTTTTAAATCCGTGATAATGAGCTTCTACATACTTTATAGATAAATTAACATATAACACATGAGTACGGAGACAGAAATTTCATGTGAACCTATCTGCCTTACTTTGACACTTAGGCAAGATTCAATCGATTACAAAAAATATTATGTAACGATTTATAGTTTACGCTTCATCGTGGGAAACCTAATGAACAGCAAACAATCGTAATAATATTTGGTATCATGTAATGTTCTTCGAAATTACGTATGTATCTTAGAATTATGAATTAGATAGTAGGTATTCAAAGAATTGCAGTGTCTTACAAAAGGTGGTAGAATTATTTCTGCCTTATAACAGCAGTGTTAAACGCCGCTATGTTGTGGTTAAAATGTCAAGGTAATTGTAACTTTGAACGTACATACTAACTAATAAGAACGTACAACTAATTGATAAGGTAACATGTTTATTATCAATTTAAAATGAGATTGTTGATAGAAATATTGTGTTTATTGCTACTTAAAAAATAATAATTATCTATAAAATTGGATGTGAAAACATTGATACCAATTTACATTCTGAATAGTTTCCTAATATGTGTTGCAACGTCCTATCAATACTATTACGCATATTGCCGGCTTCCCTTGTTGCAAAATTCCCTTCAGACAGGTATACATAACGTATACATAATACCAGAAAATCAATTAAGTAATTATTCTATTACCTAATTATATTTTTTAAAATTCGCTTTGCCAAATATTGATTTACGATGATAGCTTGCGATATATTTATCGATGGATCAGTGCCATTGGTGGCGGTCTTGAATAGTACCGCTCCCTGTATTGTCGATGATGTCGTAGGGCGGTAAAGGGACAAAAATTCAAGGATGTCGCCAACCGATAGCCAGAACTGCCCCCAGTTTTCCTCATTAGTAACACCAAATGATTGAAATCCAATGTGTATACATGGTTTTGGAATATCTCTTGTCAGGTAGTAGAACCAGTGTAGTTCGACCGGGGAGGTACCACCGAGTCACCTATTTCTAGCGTAAAGCATTATTTGGTGGTTGCTGGCTCACTTATATATAAGGCGACCATCTCACTCTTCAGGAGTAGCAACGCATCTGTGATCGACTTCAGATAGAATTCCTACTCTATATGCAGTTGCATACAGATGTCTATGAGCAGCAGTAACCACTTACTATCAGGTGGACTGCACGTTCGTTTGCAATTTGAATCACAAAAAAATATAGGAAGAAAGGGGCAGCTAATCTTCCCCACCCTCGCCCTTGACTCCATGTTTGAACATTAATCGATAGTTGGTACTTTACATTGTCGATAATGTAGAATATATTTCATTTTAGTGTGAACATAATTGAGAGACTCAAACAATATTTGAACTGTTAACAAAGCTAAACCTACTAGAAAAACCAGCTCTAAACTATATGATATCATTGTTATAAGGAAAATACATTTACATTACCTTTATGAAGTCATCAGAATATTAGTCGTTCTAATAGCCTTTTTTGCGGTCATCACAAATATATCATAATCCGATCTTACAAGAATTAATACATTTCTCAAGAATTAAAAGTGTAAGATTTTTAGTTCTTATACAAACTATTACACAATATTAGTTATAAGTTAATACGTTGAAGGTGAAATATAGGTTGCATTCATCTTTGACAGGACTTGTCAGAAATGCATGCAACCTAAACTACAAAAGTGTTTATTTTAAAGTGTGTCCTAAAAAAATGTAGCGCTTCAAATCTAAACCAGCTAAATCTGAAGCTTTCTACTCAGCCTACTGCCCTCAATTAGTGTGACGCCATTCGATCAATACTGGAACAATAAATTTATATAAAACACATTAATTATATTTATATAATCAAAACCTAAGTCAATCAGTGTGTTACGGTGCTTGCAACATTATTTCCTCTATCGGCTTGCGAAGTTCGCGACCGAAAACCTGTTTGACCCGACATGATATCATCATGAAGAATGTTACTGTTCAATGCAAGCGAACCGTCAACAAAACCGATGAGGTCAAACAAAATAAACGTTACACCACTTGTAAGACATTTGAAAAATGATCAATTCAATAGGAGGTATATTTTTAAATTATGTAAAAGTTTAAATTTACTAAGATAAGTTACTTTGACTTTTGTATAGTATGGTAGTAGCAAACGAGCATGCAACCTACCTGATGGTAAGTGGCTACTGCCGCCCATGGACATCTGTAATCAACCCTAGGGAAGATCAAAGTCTCACCTAAGGTTAGCCACAGATGCGTTACTACCCCTGAGGACTAAGGTGGAATGCCTCGGAATGTATGTCTCCCTTACCACACTCTTCAGACCAGAACACAGCAACACATAATACTGCTGTTATAAGGCAGAAATAGGTGTGGCGGTGGTGCTTCCGGAGTCGAACCACAAGGAGTTCTACCACCTTAAGAATTTTATGGTTATTAGTTACAAGTGGAGGACACAGGTAGTCATTATCCTAACTCCCAACGCTCCACGCACGTTTGCACGCATGCACGTAACTCAATAAAGTTGTTTGTGCATAGCATACGTGTCATGCCAGTTGATATTGGCATGTACATATCTTCGCATGTATTATAGCAAGTTAGTGAATTACAGTTTGGAAAATGTAACTTAAAGCTTGACGGATCATAACATATGACACATCGTTGGAATCGACACAGTTCAAAAAATAACAGAGGCATAATAGGGACGAAAAAAGTAACATAGGCAACATATTTTTTTAAATATGGCGTCTGACAACTGAAAAAAGGGAGGAGGGGATATTTTTTTATTATGAAAGCTTACTAGCTTTAGACCATTAAAAAAATATATATATTATAACACTTTCACTTGACTACTTTGAGAAAAAGTCATGTAAAGCGTGAAATATATCATTATGAACAAAAAATCGTTTTAAGCAGTCGGCTTTTTGTTTTTATGTTTTTAACAATGTTACTCAATGTCGTCATCCTTTTTACCAAAGATGTCAGAGGGTACTTCCTTCTGACATCTGTAGAAAAAAGGATGTATGTATGTCCAATTCTTTGGACCAGTTTACACGCTAACCGACTGCAAACGCGACAGATTGTAACATATAATGTATCATTAAAATCGTCTCAGTTATAAAAGTCACGTTTTGTTTTAATATGGGGCCTGTAAATAAAAAACTAGGAGAAAAGGACTAATTTTTATATTTTCATAACAATATAAATCAAATGAATATACCATTACAAATATATACTAGCTGAAGAACCTGGGCAAAAATTGTCCCCATTTTTAAGTAATGCAACAAATCGAAAACAAAAGCAACCAATAAGTTAACCGCGTACACAGGCTACATCAATGCAAAATTTCATCTAAATTTGCATGATTAAGTAACAAACAGTGGTGCACAAGGTGTGGAACGACTTTCTCTCTATGCTATTCCTAGAGTGTCCTCGTTGGAATCCAACAAGACTTAGTCTACTGTCTGTGATGCATTGGTAGTTGCTTCATTATTGCCCTGCCGTACCTTGACATACCTCGAGGACGGAAGTGATCTAATATCACAACATTAATGACCTCTCTGATAGGTCTGAGTTTCAAAACTTACTCCGCAGTTCTCATGAATCCATGTCAGATTTGATTGGTCTTTTGATAAATGAATAATAATGAATTTGCTGCATAATTTAATTCAACATAATTTATTTATCAGTCGACAATAAAAGCAAACATATCAAATAAATAAAGAACCAGTGCTTCCCATATGTAGACGTATATTATTGTAATTTATAGTACTGCAGATGGTGCAGTCATCGATCACACACGATCTCATTTTTAACCGACTTCCTTCGGAAGAGAGGTTATCTATTAATATATTAGTATAGATTTCGTGACACCTACTTGTCACTTACATGTTACTCTTTGACGCAAATTTATAAAAAGCTTTAATTTACGTAACTATGTGGATCTATTAAGGTTAACTGTATAAATAAAAGTTATATTTCAGCACAATCGGCCGAATGTATCTATTAACTGGTATTTAGAGATCTGACTCAACCGGTGAGTAAGACGCTGGAACCTCAAACTGCCTAAGATAATGACCTACTTCATGCTATCCTGCTAATTAATCCTATCTGTTGGACTATTTCGGTGACCTGCTACAGACTAAATAGAGCGTACATCGAATTTAGGGTTCATTCTATACATATAATGATTATATTATAAAACCATATCTCTTTGCCGGTTATAACATATACATCGGAAACGTGAAAGCTGATATTGTTGATAGTCCAGAAGCCCAAAGTTGTTGTGTCTTCAAATTTCACAGTTGTACTAGTAAAATTTAAAGATTATTTGCAGAAAAAAATAATTAATACAATGATCTGGCAAATATTCAAAGCTCTAAGTGGGAATTGGCAATGCGCAAAGAATCAGCAAGCGGAATGAGCAGTGCGCTGGTACTAGATGTCGTAGAACCGATAGCCGAATTCTCGAAAAGAGATCACGAATCGCCAGAATAGTGTGTTGTATTCCAATGTTGTTTTGCCCTATAAGTTTGTTAGTATATGAGAATCAAATCTTGGAATTGAATCTTAAACCAATTATTAACCCGATTACACTGAAATTATGCAAACATATTTGTTTTAGATGATAGTGCGTAGTGACGTCATTCTAATACCAATAATTTAATGCCCCATTATGGCGGACCACATACTAATATTTTTTTGTTGATTTTTAACCACATTATGCGTATTATAAGAAAGAGTTTCGCTAAAAACTTTTTTTAAAAACAAATTTTAACATAAATTCATTTCATTTCAAGAAAGGAATTTTGAACGAATATTATTTTCAAAACTGAACTATTAAAGTTAACGTTGACATAGTAAAGTAAAATTTCATTTGCTTCTTGCCTTTGTGATGTGCTGCGTTCTCCAAAGATTTTTTAAAATTTTAAACTTCATCTGAATTTTCTATTTTTTCAACCGAATCTTAATTTATTGAAATTGTATCCTTTGTTGTGAATTATTTATCTATAATTATCTTTTTTTTGGAATGTATCCACGATCTTCTTCCTTAAGCGTCAGAGGTAGCAACGCATCTATCGCCAAGCGTAGGTACGATTCTAATTTTATTTGAGGTAGCTTAGACTTATCATTGTCACTTACCATAATATGGACTCAACATTCTTTTTACGTTAGCGGGTACAAGTCAACGCCCAAGTCACACAACATTAACTATAATAATAAAGAAATCGCAGTAAGGTTTACCTTAGACTTGACACGACTTTGTCTAGATTTCATTACATTTTAGAGATAAACAAGTAGCTGAATCGAGACTTGGCTAGTTTTTTACAGAATGTTTTTAGTGGCATACCCATTTCTGTCATCAACTCCAATTCCATTACGCCTAGCGTCATCTATCACCGATGCACTGTAACTTCACGACGAATAACACCAATAACCAACGAATAATCGATAGATCGTTAAATAATCGATCAAATCAACCACGCCTCCACACTAACACTAAACAATAAATCCATATTTCCATAACGATCACGTAACATCGTTCACGGTACATTTGGCGGCGAATCCAAGATATTTATATTTAGTGCGCGTCGGGTTGTGCCCGTACATTTTTTTCTCCCAAAAAATAATATATTTCCCTCACGTATACGGTACGCTAGACGAAAATTCATAACATCCGTTATTGCGGGCTATATTGAAAAATAGTTATTTAGATTAGGGCCTCAAACGCGGTTTGTGGAATGAAGGTTGTATCCCATTAACGAGTGACGAATAAATTAGTAAACCTTTCATATAGCGTTACGTTTAATAACAGTTTTAGGTGATATCCCACTTATGATATTTATGTTTCGTACGGGATAAAAGATAATTTTCTTCTTTTCTCTCAAATCTGAAAGTGGAATGTATGTACCTACCCAGCGATTTCTAGCGTGAAGCATTTCTTGCGTTTCGATGGAAGGGTGTGGTTGCCGGCACACTTTTACACGTCGCGACCATATGTGTATGATACTGAGCATAGAAATTGTATGAAGATTCCTTAAGAAATGTAGAGAAGCACTATCAGAGAAATTGGAAATTCCACTCCGAAGGAGG
>DWLI01002854.1:0-12554 GCA_018249915.1 Cecropterus dorantes dorantes
CTGTAAGCAACTTCATATAGAACAGGGGTTCTATTTGAAGTCAATCATAGATGCGTTCCTACTCCCGAGCACTAAAATGGTCGCATTAAATATAAGTGAGCCGGTAATTACACCCCTCCACCGAAACAGAAGAACCACTTCACGCTAGAAATAGGTGTGGCAGTGGTACTTCCACGGTCTACCGCACTGGTTCTACCACATGGTAGTGTACTTTCGCAAATACAGGATCTTCAATTAAAGTATGGTTTATGTAGGCTGGTATATTTTAAATAGTGCAAATTTCAGTCAATTCAAATTTTCTGTGACTACTTTCGAGTTCAGAACAAAACCGTTATAAGTTATATAATGAACTATAATGAAAATTTTTACAAACAATTAATCATAAAGTGATTTTTTCATCTTATACTTAACAATATCAACAACTGAAATTGAAAACAAGTAATAAATTAACTAAAAAAATTAGGTCTAAGTATAAATTCTCAAGAAACAATTTCAGATGAAAACAGTTTTTTGTACTAGTTGCTTAGCAACACAACTATGATCAGACATATTGATTAGATATATCAAAATAATCCAGAAGATATATTATTATTATATTTAAAGCAGTATTATGGGTAGTAGGTTTAAATTGGTAATTTTTTTTTTTTAATTTGTTGTTACTTGTTTGTTACTATGATCTTATAATACAGTTTTGCCAATTTTGGTATTCCTTCACTATTTTCAAAATAGAGTGATTACTTTTTAAAAAGACCTGATTTTTAAATACCAATATTAACTTCAAGTTTTACTACAATATTAATAATTGATAAAGGTTATAAACTCACTTACTTAAAAAAATATGTAAGTGGGTTGAATACGAGAATAAAAACTTATATTCATATAGGAATACCAATACACAAGGAAGGAGATAATAATGTACTTCCTTATGTTATGATATTATTTATAAAGATTTGAGTGCAAAAAATTATGTTGTATTATAGTTGACTGTTAAATAAAATGTAGTTACTAGGCAAAGCCTAACCTTTAGACATAATCGTACAGCCTAATATTTACCATTTTATATGATGATAGTATCCATATAATTTGACTAGGCTTTGTATTTTCTAGTTTTCTTTTATTACATGAAATGCATTTATTTCTTTGAAAGGGTTTTAATGCCTGCTGATTCAAATTCATGGCAACTGTCTTAGTCTGTGCATCTGTAATTAACTTCAGGTAGAACACCCAGTCTATATGCATTTGGTTGCAGGTATCCATGGTCAGCACTGACAACTTACATTAAGATGTACTATGAGCTATATGCTCAGTAGTTACATAAATTTTGTAAGAAAACACTATTAATTTCTTATACATACTAATATGAAGAAACACAAATGATGAAAAAAACATCACATGAAAAAAATGTTAATTTTACAGAAGAGCCACGTAAAAATTAAAGTATACTTTTTGTCTTAATCTTTTACATGAATAAAGGCAAAAGATAAGATATAAAATAGAAATTAAAAGACCATTAACAACATTGGAGTTAGAGCAACAATTTTTAAACTATAAATAATATGATAAGGATAAAAATGTACCATTAATTGATATTAATAATTGTATTGTGAAGTTGTTTGTGCAAAGCATCAATGTTATTTTCGAAGAAAAAAATAGATTTACATCATTTTATAAACATTTTATTTTTATAATATATTATTATGAAGTTCTATGGAACTATGGAAATGGAATAGAACTTTGGGACCTTCATAAGATTTTGGTCTTTAGAAGATTTATTAAAATAATTTATGACCCAAATGTTTGTAAATAGCATTGTGAGTTTATTTGATTGCATGCTTCATAAATATTAATCGACATAATTTAAAAGAAACAGACTAAATTCTCATTACATAATATCTTTATCAATCCATTATTACTTATACTTGGATCAGCTAACATTTTAGAATTAGATTGGCAAATCAGACAGGTGTTAAGAATATTTTGCTTCTGTATACGCCTAAAAAGAGAATTTTATAAAACAAGCGATTAATAATTTTATAAATAAAAGGAAGAAAACCTACTATAAATTTATTTGTCCATTGAGTACTATATTTTATTACTAATACTAAGTCGTTAACTTCTACTAAACAGTCGTATGAATATCGTAGACATAATATGAAAGAATTGACTGAATGAGAAATTTATGAATGAGAATCTAATTAAATGGAATATAATCATTCAAAAATGTTTAGTGATTTTCCTCCAAAACCAGCCTGTTTAGAATCCAACCAGTTTTAGCGGTTATGCAACTTACCGCTATGACATTTGTGGTGCAGATTTCTCGTTTGTCCATAAGCCGGACGACGCAGCGCAGATTCTTTGAAGAGTTAACTAACGCCGAAGACAATTTAAACATGGATGAAGCCATGATTAAAGCTATATTTCTTTTACTTTATAGGAAAACAACTCGCAAGAACCCAGTTACTCCATTCAAAAAGCAACCCACAGCCGTCAAAGTGTCAATAAACTAAAACGTCAATGTCGTCGTTGTCATCATATTCATTCAACGAATCGAAAAGTAAATTTTGTCACTCAGACAAAAAAGAGATCTACTATCTATGAATTATTTATTTAATACCTGAATTTAATCCACTTGAATGAAATCTTGTTTAAAATTGATGAATTTGAAACAACAGTAACCATTAATTTAATTATAAAAATGCACATTGGATTTTGTAAGAAAAATATTTAGGGTTGTCTATGGTTATTTAAAATTTTTATAAATACATTTTATATTAGCAATTAACATAATATACAGTTTAAATATTATTTTATATGATATGATTTATTTATTTATATCGATTATTTCGAACTCATAATCATTTCCTTATGTAAATGTTAATTGTGAATGCATTTTAATATAGTGCTGCTCCTAGCGGCAACTTTGTGCACTATTTTTATGAATCGGGAGTGTTCGGATCTTCTCGGTTCAGTCACGCCTAGACTCGTTCGAAAAGCGAAACCGAATCATTTCATTCCATGGCGATGTACGAAGACTGATGCTCTTGTCGTGGACTCTTGTGCAAACGGGCTATTTTACTGATTGAATCGGGCTCTGCTAATTTATAGAGTTTATTTTATATAAGAATATGTTGTGATATTTCGTCGCTTGTGGTGTTTAGTGTTTTTGTTAGAAATATCAACAGTGATACAAAGAATATTGTGAAGTGCAATAAGTGTTACAAGTAGTTCCTTTACCAACTGGTCGTGGATTCCAAAGGATTGTACCATTCGAGAGATTATATTTATCAAAGGTGAGTTTTAGATTTAAACTTTGTTTTTATTCGGTCGACAGTGCGTGGCGTTTATTGGAATGGCTTCCGTTTATCGACTCGCGTGCGCGGTAATGGCTGACTTTCTTTTCTCCGTTCGCTCAAAGGAATAGTTACAGATACCGTTCAAATCGAATCCGTCTCAGGGCTTTTTGTGTATAAATGACAATGTGATGAGTTTTTTATGTCGGACGATGCGCGTAGGTGGTAGATTAGACCGAGTGGGTGGAGGCAGGGAATGCATTTTACATTGCGACCGGTTGCGGTCGCCGCATAGTGTTGAGTCGACATTCGATTTACCGAACCGAATTTATCGAGTGCCTTACGTTTTTATAGCCCCAAGGAACGCAGAGTAGCAATTGAACGTTCCATTTCGTTGGGCGAAGTCGACGAATGAATGTAAATGTTAAGTCACAAATTTTGTTTTTATATTAGGTAATAAATTCGTATGGGAGTAGTTCTAGAGGATTAAGGTTAACACGCGCATTTAATAGGTTGTTGGCGTGTAGGCTACGTTAGCCCCTAGTGCCGTGCACCACGACGGATCGATGGAGCCCGAGCGGGCCTTAAACCGTAATGTTTGTTGTTACAGGTCTCTACCAGAGCCCAGAGCGCTGTCCCCGCATTATGAAAGTGCGCTCCCATACATGCATATGATCAAGTAGTGAAATATCGAAGCCCGTCCGATCTTAAACCGTCATGGCTATCCTGTAAGTATAATTCGATGTCGTCGATGTATTCTGTTCTGTTCCAAATATGATTTTCTTATTATTTTTCTTTATCGTTGCGCTACCACGTTCGCTCCCTCGTTTCGAAAAGCATGCCAAATGTATTATTTTTTTTACTCCCTTTATGATGCTGAGGCTTTCGTCGGCGTGTGACTATCAGTGCACTGACCGCGTCGGGGCCGCCGGTGCCCGCTCTTTCCAAGTACTAACCTATTTTTGTACGCGTTGATGAAAAACTTCCGACGTTTAGGCGACTTGCTCATTAACTACGCTGCACCTGAGTGTTTACAATTGTGACGTACTATCGAACACATAAGAATTACGGATACTCAGTTCAGTCCTCGTAACACAAGTACTGTTTCGAGTTTCTATCAACATTTCTTAAATATAAAATGGGTTGGTACTGATACCGTCGGAGAAGGCGGGTTACTGCGCGTTCTCGCTTCAGCTCGCGAACTCGCTCCGATCGCACTGGACCCCTCCGAGCCTTCGCGTAACCACTCGCGCGCGGATATACACTAGATATCGTAATTAGGTAAAGAGATCACGTCGTCGTCAGGCCCCTCGTTGGCGAAAATCGGGCGGCGGAGCGGTGCGGTGCGATGGGAACGAAGCGTCGGCGGCGGGCAGTGGCTGAGCGGGTGTGTCGCGTTCCAGATGGGCGGGTGGTTGCCTGCGCGGGAGACGGCGGTAGGCCACATGCGCCCGCGTCATGTGGCGCGTGCTGCTGGCCCTCGGGGCCGCGTGCGCCGCCGCGCGCGCCTCGCAGGACGTGGTGCACACCTTCTCCGACCCGGCCGCGCCGTCCTCCCAATTCAATCACCTGGTCGTCGATCGCAACACGGGACGCGTGTACATCGGCGCCGTCAACTGGATCTACCAGCTCTCCCCCGACCTGGAAGTCGCGCAGTCGATTAACACGGGCCCTGTCAACGACTCCGCCCAGTGCACGTTCGACTGCCCGGCCAACTTCGTGAAGAAACCCACGGATAACGTGAACAAAGCTCTCGTTATAGACTACGCGACGAGCCGTCTCATAACTTGCGGATCGGTCTTGCAAGGTCTGTGTTCGGTGCGGAATCTGAATAACATATCGCACGATGTACGCGAGGTGCGCGAGCCAGTCGTGGCGAACAACGCTAGCGCGTCCACGGTGGCATTCATCGCGCCGGGACCTCCCAATCCTCCGATGACTCAGGTCATGTACGTGGGCGTCACCTTTACTGGAAATTCTCCCTATCGCTCCGAAGTACCCACTGTGAGTAGTCGTTCTCTGGAAGACGATAGACTCTTCATGATCGCGCGAACTGCGGTCACTACTGGAACTAGAATGTTTGTCAATTCGCTATCCCGTGAACGTTATCCTATTAACTACGTGTACGGCTTCAGTTCCGAAGGATTTAGCTATTTCTTGACTATTCAGTTACGAGGTGTTGGATCCGATACGTACTATAGCAAACTGGTACGCGTATGTCACGATGACGAAAACTATTACTCTTACACTGAAATACCAATGTCATGTACTGGAGAAGGCGGCGGTAATTTTGGCTACAACTTGGTGCAAGCGGCATTCGTGGGTAAAGCCGGTTCTGTCCTCGCTGGCGAGCTCGGTATTACGGCTCAACAAGATGTTCTCTTCGCCGCTTTTAGTCAGAGCGTGTCTATAAACACTAACACACCATCAAATATATCGGCGTTGTGCGTTTACTCTCTTAAAGCCATCCGCCGCAAGTTTATGCAAAATATAAAGACATGCTTCAGTGGTAACGGTTCACGGGGCTTAGATTTTATTTCGCCGTCACATGCATGTATCGGAACGAAGTTACAATCTATAAGTGAAGATTTCTGCGGGTTAGATGTCAACACTCCATTAGGTGGTGAGCAACCTGTTGAAGCGGTGCCGGTAGCCGTGTTCGAGAAGAGGCTAACTGCTGTAGCGGCTACAGCAACTGGAGACTACACGGTCGTGTTCGCCGGCACCGCCGATGGCCACCTCAAGAAGATCGTAGTAGAGAGCGCCACATCGGCGTTCGAATACGGTGACATAACCGTCGATGAAGGGTCGCCAGTGAATAAAGACTTATTCTTTGATACTCAACTAATGCATTTATATGTAATGACTGATAGAAACGTGTCGAAAGTGAAAGTTCAGGAGTGTAGCGTATATAAATCGTGTTTGACATGTCTCGGAGCCAAAGACCCTTATTGTGGATGGTGTTCTCTCGAGAACAAGTGCAGTCTACGATCGGACTGTCAGGAAGCAGCTAAAGATCCCCTATATTGGATCTCATATCGCAGCGGGCGTTGCACAACGATTAGTCAAGTAACTCCGAATCAGTTGCAACGAACGACAGCTAGAACCTTAGATTTAGTAATCGAGAACTTGCCCACACTTAACGGACAATTCTTATGTGCATTTACAGCTTTAGATCGTACTCTTATAACTAATGCTACTAGGAAACCTTATGGGGTTAATTGTACTACACCGCGTACGGATACGCTCCCACCTATTCCTGCTGGTCAGCATCATTTTACTGCCAAATTATCAGTGCGCACTACTCAGGGACCTGATTTCGTAGCTACAAACTTTACATTTTTCGATTGTAACACATACAGCTCTTGTACCCAGTGTGTCAGCTCGTCGTTCCCGTGCGACTGGTGTGTCGATGGCCACCGTTGCACGCACGACACCGCCGAGAATTGTAGGAATGATATACTCGTAACGGGCGTCAGTAGAATAGGTCCCAGTTATCGCTCCGGTCCCAGTTTCTGTCCGACTATAAACTCAACATCCGACGGCACGAACGAAATTTTAGTACCATCCGGCGTAAAGAAAGCTATAAAAGTTAAGGTCCATATAATCGGACAATTCATAGTGCAGACGAGGTTCGTGTGCCAGTTCAATATAGAGGGTCGCGTAACTCACGTAAACGCTCAACTTCTTGCCGATACTATTTACTGTGAAGCAGTCGAATTTACGTATACGTCACGTGCGCCTAATATAACTGCGTCTTTCGCTGTCATATGGGGAGGGTCGAAGCCTTTAGATAACCCAGATAATACTCATATTCTTATTTATCGATGTACTGATATGGCGGACAATTGCGGAATATGCTTAGCCCTTCAAGAGAAATTTGGTTGCGGTTGGTGCCAGGGCTCCGATAGGTGCGAAGTTCAAGAGCAATGTGGTGCTCCTAGCGTTTGG
Source organism: Cecropterus dorantes dorantes (assembly GCA_018249915.1). Lineage (NCBI taxonomy): Eukaryota > Metazoa > Arthropoda > Insecta > Lepidoptera > Hesperiidae > Cecropterus > Cecropterus dorantes. The sequence continues at coordinate 7,242 of DWLI01002854.1, forward strand.
TTGAATCGTACTCAGACTTGTCCCAATCCCGAAATTCACTCTTTTAAACCGTTGTTAGGTCCGTGGGATGGAGGCACTAATATAACCATCGAGGGCATAAATCTGGGTCGTAACATATCGGATATCTACAACGGTGTTACTATAGCGGGTATTAAATGTCAGCCTATCATAGAATTGTATGTGAAAACAAGGCGTATTGTTTGCACAGTCGACGGGCCGGGCGAGGAGGTACCTCGGGACGGTCCCGTGGTGGTTCGCGTCGCAGACTATCGCGGGGAATCAAAACAACATTACGCTTTCGTTAATCCTAAAATAAATTCAATTCAACCAAAATATGGTCCTCAATCCGGTGGCACTAAATTACGTATCACAGGCGAGTATCTTAATGCAGGAAGTAATATTCAAGCTTTTATCGATGATTTACCATGCGCTATTCTGTCTGTATCGTCTGAAGAGGCCGTCTGTAGGACGAGCCATTCCTATCAGTTAAAAATGGGCACGCTCCGGATGCGTTTCGATAATGGTATGCGCACTTTGGAACGGGAGAAGTTCGAATACATAGAGGATCCCGTGGTAGTTTCCATTGAATCAGGCCCACCGACAGCATCTCAACGCAAACAACCCAAAGGCATTCCGTCCGGAGGGATAAACATCAAAGTAATGGGTCGAAATTTCCATTCCGTACAATTCCCTCAAATATATGTGTATCACGATAACAGGCCTTACATAGCCCCTTGTCATAGAGTCGATTTTCAAACCCATCTCATTTGCGAATCTCCGGGCATCGAAAGCGCTGGCCTCAATATAGATCCAGATAAGCCTTTACAATTAGAATACGGTTTCAATATGGACGATGTACAAAGCGTGCAAAATCTAACTACTAAGAATAATGAAGCTTTCCTGCTTTATCCTGATCCTATCTATGAGAAATTTGACGAGGATGTTAAATATTACAAGTCTGAATACTTAACAATCAATGGTCAAAATCTAGACCGCGCTTGTACGGAAAAGGATGTAGTGGTTCGTATAGGGGAGAGCTTATGTAATGTGACGTCTATTTCGAGGCATCAATTAACTTGCAGGCCTCCTTCTCGTGATGAGTTGCCAGATGGGGTTGATACGCCCGAGGTGGTAGTTAAAGTCGGTCGTGCTCTGACGTATAAGATAGGTAAATTATCATATTCGTCACATGCAGGCTTGCAGGCGGCTATCGGTAAGCCAGTATTATTCGGTGTTATTGCCAGTATAGTAATACTCATATTAGTATTTGTCGTGTTTCTAGTTATGTATAGGAGAAAATCCACAGAAAATATTAGGGTATTAAAGAATATGCAGGAGCAAATGGATATTTTAGAGTTAAGGGTAGCTGCTGAATGTAAAGAAGCATTCGCAGAACTCCAAACTGAAATGACGGACCTAACAGGTGACGTGACGGGCGGAATACCATTCCTTGATTATCGCTCGTACGCTATGAAAATATTGTTCCCGAATATAGACGAACATGCCGTCCTGCAATGGGAACGTCCAGAGCTTATTAGGAAAGAGAAAGGTCTGCGAATGTTTGGACAGCTTATTATGAACAAAACATTCCTATTATTATTTATTCGTACTTTAGAAAGCAATAGATATTTTTCCATGCGCGATCGTGTTAATGTAGCTTCACTAATTATGGTAACTTTACAAAGTAAGATGGAGTATTGCACAGATGTATTGAAGACGTTGCTAGCGGAGCTTATAGAGAAGTGTATGGAGGGTAAAAGCCACCCTAAATTGTTGTTGCGTCGTACAGAGAGCGTAGCTGAAAAAATGTTGAGTGCTTGGTTTACTTTCCTATTGTACAAATTCCTTCGAGAATGCGCAGGCGAGCCGCTTTATCTTTTGTTTAGGTCGATGAAAGGTCAAGTAGATAAAGGACCCGTGGATGCAATAACCTCCGAGGCGCGTTATTCTCTTAGCGAGGAGAAACTCATTAGGCAGTCGATAGACTTCAAAGCGATGACTGTGAGCGTGTCCATATCGCAACAAACGATCTTCGTTAGCGGTTTGGAGGCTACTACAGAAAACGTGCAAGTTAAAGTTCTCGACTGTGATACGATTAGCCAAGTAAAAGAGAAATGCTTAGACGCTATTTACCGTGCAACGCCATATTCTCAAAGGCCAAGTCGTGACGATCTAGACTTGGAATGGCGCACGGGTGCATGCGGTCGATTAATTTTGTATGACGAAGACAGCACTACTAAATGCGAGGGCGAGTGGCGCAAGCTCAATACCCTCAATCATTATCGCGTTCCGGACGGCGCTTGTCTCAGTCTCGTAGCTAAACAGAGTTCCGTGTATAACCTTTCCAACATGGAGAAAAACGATAAGTCGCACACTTACGAAACGCTCAATAGAGGTAAATACGGTTCGGCCAGCCCTCCGGCTAGTCCCCTCAAGTACGAACACGGCGGCGGCTTCAAATATTGGCATCTCGTTAGGCACCACGACGGTGACGCGCACAAAGAGGGAGAGCGTGGAAATAAAATGGTGTCCGAAATATATCTTACGCGTCTTCTCGCCACCAAGGGCACGTTGCAGAAATTCGTAGATGATTTATTCGAAACTATTTTCAGCACTGCGCATCGCGGCTCAGCATTACCGCTCGCAATAAAATACATGTTTGACTTCCTCGACGATCAGGCGCTCCAGCACGCGATATCCGATCCCGAAGTAGTGCACACTTGGAAAAGTAACTCCCTTCCCCTACGTTTCTGGGTGAATCTTATTAAAAATCCCAATTTCGTTTTCGACGTTCACAAGTCTAACACTGTGGACTCGTGCCTGTCCGTAATCGCGCAAACTTTCATGGACTCTTGCTCCACTTCCGATCATATCCTCGGCAAGGACTCTCCCTCGTCCAAGCTTCTGTACGCTAAAGACATACCAGTGTATAAGGAATGGGTGGAACGGTACTACGCCGACATAAAGCTGATGCCGGCGATATCCGATCAAGATATGAACGCGATGCTGGCCGAGGAGTCGCGCCTCCACACGAAGGAGTTCAACACGAACTGCGCGCTCAACGAGCTGTACGCGTACGCGGTGAAGTACAACGAACAGCTGATGGTGACGCTCGAGGAGGACGAGTTCTCGCAGAAGCAGCGGCTCGCGTTCCGCCTCGAGCAGGTCCACGGCCTCATGGCCCACGACTACAACGTGTGAGCCTAGAGCGCAGCCGCGCGAGGCCCGTACCCACCGCCCTGTATATACTGCCCCCGCACATATCTATGCTGGCAAATGTTGTATATATTAGATAGTGTACAGTCTTTAATATTGTAATTTTTGTATAATTTCAGCGGTCCGATGTCGTTTTTTAATTTTATATAATGAACTTTGTATTGATTTTACACGACGAACCCGACCGGCCGCGGTCGTGCCACAGTATGCATCGTAAACTAAAATTGTGTATGTCTGTCTATGTGTGCTCGCGTCGTACGAGTTATTGTTACGTCGAATCGGTGTAAAATGTGTGTCGCAAATGAAATCGCATGTGAGCTCGACCGGCGAGCGCTGCGTCGCTCGCCGGCGGGCACTTTTTAAATTTGTACTCGCAGTCTACTTAACGAAATATACCGACAGTGAACCGGTGAACGATTCCATTAATAAATATCGTCGAATGTATGAATGTGTTTGATTGCACGCGCAGCGCCATTGTCCGCGTCCGACGAAAGCCCCCGCGCCTCGGCAGCTATCGGCAGGGAGAACGCGGTGCGGTGCCGCCTCGCCTCTAACGCTAGTACCGAATCCCTCGGCCCCGGGGTCGCCTCACCTCTCATGCCCACCAATCACAGTGTCACCGTCGCTGTTTGCGTACTGGCGAGGCGGCAAGGATGAACCGACGCGGCCCTGGTGTTTCAGCCGGTACGTGCGGATCGCGGCGCGCACGGCATTCGCGGTCGTGAACAACATATACTGCATCCCCGCTTACGTGGTGTGGATGATGGCGCTGCGTCTCACGAGACCCTTGTACGCCCCCCTCTATTGGAAGATCGAAGGCCTCATGTATCACTGGCTGCTGTCGATGGTGTCGCTGTGGTCCTGGACGGCTGGATATGAAAGTAAGTAGTTTTGAAGTTGTCACGCTAAAGAATACTCACTAACGTTAAAAACATTACACCTATATGATTCACAAGTGATTCGTTAAACGAAGACGTCATATTCGCAAGGGAACACGAAATAAGTATTATTTAAGTAACTTTAAAGTTTAGTCACATAGCAAGCAGTGACGTAGAACCCGCGGCTTACACATCCACAATTCTAATAAGTTGTGCGTCAACCCGTCCTGGAGAGGGCCGATTCAAAGCTGCACAGTGAAGCAGGTAAAATTATTCAACAAAACGTCAAACACTTGCCTACCCTCTGTTTGAAGAGCCACGGAATAATTATCTCCCGCCAAGTTACAACGTTCGAAAGCACTTGAATAGAACGAGCGAATTCTATGTAAACTTTATACGAACCGTATTATGAAAGGCTACTTATAAAGTTCAGCCATTGAAACATGTTCGCTACCGTAACCGTATAAGTATTAAATGGACTTCAAGTGTGTAGACGTAGTATGAAGTATGAGGCGTGTGCATAGTTTTAAGCTACCGTAACATATGCAAGAGTATTCTCTATTAATACTAAAGTAACTAGACTAATACTACACTATATTATAATTCTGTAATGATATAGTAATTTTAATTTAAATATTTACAAAAGGTTGGAGATGAAAATGAAATGCAACTTAATCTGTATATTATATTGGTCAATACTCTATTCTGAGTAATCATCGTACAACCTTAACTCCTGAAGATAGATCAATGAAATTTACACAATTGGTTCGTTTTATTATCTAGACACACACTAAGAAAGATTTATTTGATTTTCCAATTCTAAGTGGAATAGACGTTAATTTTTTTTTACTTATATTTGGTATCTGATACTCATTCAAATCTATAGGCGATTCTAAATATATGAGAATTGGATTGTAGCTGATCACAGATGCCAATATGCGTCTGATATGACGCTGAAAACTGAGCACATGCTGGAAGTGTAATTTATTTGTTGGAGTATATTTATACACGTCTAAGTATAATAAATAATTACACCTGCTACTAGTCGATCAAGCTAACTAGACAAATTTTAAACTTGACGTGACTCGCAAGATCGCGAATACTGATGACAAAAAGTAGTAATAATGATTTTTTGTGAAATGATGATTTCAATGAAATGTAATTTTTAATAAATATGAACAACGCTTTTTTTAATCATTTTGGTTATCACTGTAACAAA